>CATNEM010000101.1:127500-157500 GCA_950096795.1 Macrostomum cliftonense | reverse complement strand
AACGATGACCCAAATCCTCAATCGTGGACTATGACCCAAAGTCTCAATTTTAGACCATGACCAAATCCTCAATCTTAAACCATGACGAAGATCCCAACTATATACTATGACAAAAATTATCTATCGTATACTAATGACCTTAAATACTACAATAAATCCTAGACTATGACCTAGATAATCAATCGCAGTTAAGTCCAAAAGCCTAGCCTAACTCCGAAAATTTCCATAAATTCAGTTTAGCCCTAGTCTAAATGGCATAAATGCACAGCTGCAAATAAAACTCTATTTCGTACATAGTTTAGTATTAAAAATTCTAAATAAAATATGGACAAGGCATTAATTCCGCATAGTTACAATTACGAGCCGCACCGACCATCAACAATGCCAATTTCCCATACCTAGACGGCACGCAGGTCACGCATCGAAACCATCGCTTTATTTTTGTCCGCCTACCCGCCCCGCCACCATCAAGCATTTAGGAAGGTCACGTCAACAGACGCGACTGTTTGACGAGAATCACTGGGCGTAGAGAAAAGGCCAGACACAGACCGACAGAAACACACAAACAGACCGCCAACAGAAGAGACAGAGACCTATATTTTGACTGCTGGGATACACGTGGGAACGCAATCCATTCGTCTGTCCGACTTGCCTTCATCAGTCTTTGAACCCTTTAAGCCAGGAGTAGAAGGGGGGAGAGAACAGGAACAATCTCCCCTCTTATCCTCATCATCAATAAGAAAAAACAAACACGGCCAGACACGAATTGCCAACTGTGTTAGTAGCTTTGTAGGGCGCGGTCGGCACGGCAGTTCAAAAGTCAAAAACAAAAAAAAATAACTAAGGAACTGCAAAAGTCATTTATTTGCAAAGTTAGTTGGGCAGCGTCTATCTGTCTATAAGGTTTTAAGTCGAATCAATCGGTGTTTTTTAGATTCCCAACGCAGATTCCCGATGTTCTTCAGTGTGATTACATAAACTATTAAATCAGAAAATTTAGAACCGATCAGAACTGTCTTACTTTTGGAAAGTTTCTTCGATAGGAATCATTTCTTTTATCAATTGATTAATTTTTGTGCAGTCAAAAAAGTGTCGACATAATTATTAAATGAATTAAGTGACTATTATTCAGATATAAAAATCCTTTGTCAGTTAATTGGAATTTGACATCACCAAGACTTAATTTCAGGAACGCAATTTCCTTTATTCTCCGTATTTTAGTACACAATTGCCTTTGAATTCTTTTTTGTATAAAATTTTAAATCATAAAAACTTGAGCATAGCGATATTCAAGAAAAAAAATTTATATCTCGAATAAAGTATACGTGACGTCATTTAAACTATGTGAGAATTCAAAAAGAACAACATCAGTCAAAAAATCACAGTCTGCTCATTCAGCTGCACAAACTCGAGCGACTCACAAATAACTCACTAGCCGACAAAAAAATCATGAATAAATTAATCAGCTAGCCAACACTGAATAAGAATTCATACGGAAAACCAAACTATCAATCAAAACAGTTTACCAAGTTGCTTGAAGTTGTGTCAAGCATCTACTAGTCAAAGACCTCGCTAATATGAAGTTACATGGACTAGAGAACGTCCTGTGATTTCTCAAGTAAGCATAGTTTCCAGTTTAGATGTTTATTACAGAGGTCCTTCTTCTATTTAGTGACTGGGTGACTGAGTCAGTTGGTCTTGAGCTCGGGAGAGCACAAGTGTTTAGTCATACCCGCAGACAGGAAAGGAACTGAGAGATTTTATGCAAATATAGCAATCACATAGGGCTAACACTCAGATTTCTCTAACTTTCCAATTTCCTGCAAATGTTTGAGCAAGTTGAGCACGAGAATAGAAATGAGTGGATTAGAAGATTTGCGATGACGTCATGATATTTATTTTGAAAAAAAAAACAGTGACTGACTAGAATTAACTCTAGATCGCCTCTGAACAGTCATGAGAATCGTCCCTAAACTGTCATGAGAATCGTCCCTGAACTGTCATGAGAATCGTCACTAAACTGTCATGAGAATCGCCTCTAAACTGTCATGAGAATCGTCCCTAAACTGCCATGAGAATCGTCCCTAAACTGTCATGAGAATCGTCCCTAAACTGTCATGAGAATCGTCCTTAAACTGTCATGAGAATTGTTCTTTGTTCTTGTCCGAAGGACTAAGGCAAGTTTACTTTGACTTTATTTTCCTGAGAGGCCTTTAGCTCTGCTCAATATTCTTTAAGCATTTTTTATCGTCTATTGATTTATTTTCGCGGCTCAATACGACTCGCGGTTAATGTCACTGTACCAATACCCTAGACAAGAAATAATCGCTCAGTTGTTGACGGCTCTTTCAAGTAAAAGTCCATTTAACTAAAAGTTCATTGTCAACCCTAACACTCCTTCCCATTAGCTAGAAGGACTTCGCTAGAAGGTCTTCGGGTCACTCATAGGTGACCCGAAGACCTTCCCATTAGCTAGAAGGTCTTCGGGTCACTCATAGGTCAATCTGTCCGGAGCTCTTCTTGTGCGGTGGCTTCTCCGAGGTCCAGTTTCCTCAGGTTCGTCTGAATCTGTTGTGGTGTCCTGCTGTAGTCCTTCAGGTGGGAACCTCGGCTTGGTCTGCTCTCTGTGGTAACGCCCAACTTTGCCTTCATCCAATCGGACATCCACGATGGTCTTGCCTTCTTGGCCTATGACCTCTCCGGCCTTCCACTTAGCCGTTTCCTCTCGGTAGGTCTTCACCCATATCGGCTCCCTAGCTAGAGTGAGCGCCGTTGTACGAAGCGCATGTCCTCGCATGAGCTCGGCGGGTGACTTTCCGGTTGCAGAGTGTTGTGAGTTGCGATATTGCAATAGGAAACGATCCACTGACGCTTGCAGGTCCCCTGTTCCTGCAGCTCTGAGGTGATTTTTCAGGTCGCGCACGAATCTCTCAGCCAGGCCGTTTGATCGCGGATGGTAGGGCGGCGTAAGAACGTGGCGACAATTTATTCCTTTGAGCCATCCTTCGAACTCTCTGGAGGTGAATTGTGGGCCGTTGTCCGACACCAGCGTGACTGGGACCCCTTCCTGCGCAAAAGTTCTGCGCAGTCGTCTAATTGTCTCAGTGCTGGTTGTGGACCTTGTCACATGCACCTCAGCCCATTTGCTGTAGGCATCAATTATGACCAGTAAGTAATTTTCACTTTCTAAAGGTCCTGCGTAGTCAATATGCACTCGGGACCATTTTTCTGTTTCTTCTGGCCATGCCGTCCATTGCGCCGTAGATCCGTGGTCTTTTCCAGTTTGACAAGCTTGACAGGTTTTTGAGTAAGTAGCAATATCTCTGTCAATTCCGGGCCACCATGTGCATTGCCTTGCAATTGACTTCATTTTCTCCGTGCCGATGTGCCCGTCGTGCAGTATCCGTAAAATATCTGGCCTGACAGCTTTCGGTATCACGAGTCTGATTCCTCGATAAATCAATCCATGTTCGATTGCAAAATCTTCCTTGAAGCTGGAGTATCCAGGAAGCTCTTGACATCCTCTCTCTGTCCAGCCATGTTTGACCTGGTTAAACAGTTTCCGAGTCTCAGGATCCATCTTTGACTGCTGTTTAAGTTTGGCCTTTTCAACCGGAAGTTCGAGTAGCGAGTCTTGGACTGAGCTAACGTCAAACTGCTCAGTTTCTGATGATACTCCTGGTAATCTCGATAGTGCATCTGCCACAGGAATTTCAGACGATCGTTTACATTCTACTACATAGTTGTAACCCATGAGGGAAATCGCCCATCGCTGGATTCTGGCCGCAGCCACGGTAGAGAGTGCTCTGCCAGGATCGAACAGGAATTTGAGTGGGCGGTGATCGGTGCAAATCGTGAACTTTTGTCCCATCAGGTACTTGTGAAGTCTCTTCACAGCCCAGACAATAGCCAGGGCTTCCCGCTCAATCTGTGCATAATTGCGCTCAGCTTTCGTCAGTGTCTTGGAGATGAAGATCACGGGTCCAGAGGACTGTTCTAGGACCGCTCCCAATCCGGATGGTGATGCATCTGTCGTCAGGACTATCCTATCCTTTGGATCGAAGGGCTTGAGCTCTATGGATTGGGACAGATGTTTCTTGATCTTTGAGAAAGCTTCACTTTCGCGTTTGCCCCAGGACCATTTTACTCCTGATCTGGTCAAATTAGTTAGAGGCTCTTTAAGACTTGCCAGATTCCTGACGCACCTTCCGTAGAATTCCACCATACCGATGAATGACTGTAGCTGCTTTACATCCTTTGGCTCGTCCATGTTAGCGATCTCCTCGGCTTTTCTTTTCACTGGTTTGATACCGTTACCGCTTATCTCGAATCCCAGAAACTGTATCTCAGGTTTGTTAAGGCTGCTTTTCTCTTTGTTGATACTCAGCCCGTGCTCCTTGATCAGTCTGAGCACAGTAGCGAGCCTTTCATCGTGGCTTTTTTGGTCATGTCCCCACACCAGTATGTCGTCTTGGTAGGAGATGACTCCGTCCAGGCCCAGTAATAGTCTGTCCATGCACGATTGGAAGATGGCAGGTGTCTGCTTAATGCCATACGCTAGCGCAGTAGGTTGATACAGTCCGAATGGTGTGCTCCACGTCTGCATTGCACTGCTCTCTTCGTCTACCGGGATTTGCATATAGGCATTGGTTAGGTCCAAGGTCGAGAATCGTCTTGCCTTTCCTAATAGGGACAGCACCTCATCAATTGTAGGTGTTGTGGAGACCATGCGCCTGAGATGCTGATTGAGCGTAACTTTGTAGTCCCGACAAATTCTAATCCTCCCGGACTGCTTGCGGACGCACACGATTGGCGTGGCCCAGTTGCTGGCTTCAACTTTCTTCAGCAGTCCCGTCTGCTCCATTCGGTTCAATTCGGCCTTTACCTCGTACATCCTCTTGAATTCCATATGGGAGCTGTCGCGGTTTGAAAAATATAGGTTTTGTCCCTTTTTCAATCGACAGTGAAGCGATGAAGCACTCCTTAGGGACTACCGACGACAATTTCCTTAGACCAGTGGTTGTCCTGTCTTGACAAATTGACGCATACGTGTCAGGTTCTAACTCAGAGATCCATTCCAGACCATAAATCGATTCGGCCCTTTCATCGTCTGCAACGAAAAGCGGAAGGCTGCAGGTCCTTTCACCCAGCTGAACTGTGACCGTCGCTTCGCCCGACACGTGCACTGGCTCTCCCTGATACGCAGCAAACCTTCTCATTGTGGGCTTGATCTCTGAGATGTGCGGGATGTCCTTGTACACTCGACTGGAGACTAGTGATGATACTGAACCAGTGTCTAGGACCATTTCTATGCTCACTCCATTCACTATGAGCTTGCGTGTTATTCTCGAATTACTCCGCATTTGATTGTACGGTTTGACAGAAAATATTCGCTCCTCTTGGTCGCTGGTAAGGTCCGCCACCGGGCTTACTTGACGTTGCTGCTGAATTGATCTTATCTTATTTCCCAATTGAGGACCGCCACTTTTGGATCGACATACAGATCTTAGGTGCCCAGTCTTGCCGCACAGTTGGCACGCTTTTGATCGATGGAAGCAATCTTCTTTTCGATGACCATCTTTTCCACAACAATAACATTTTACTTCTCTGTGTCCGCGTCCACCTCAGTCTGGTCGTCGTTGTTTCCTTGACTTCAGATCTGGTGCTTTGACATCCTTTTTGATGAAAAGCACGCTGTTGCCAGTGAGTTGCCTTTCTCCTCGGCTGACTGCTTCACATGCGCTAAAGACAGAAGTTACTTTGTCCCATGTCAGGTCGGTCAACTTCTCCGTAAACAACTTGCGAACAATCTCCTTGTTGGCGAGTCCAAAGATAAATTGGTCCTTAAGTCGTTCTTCTCGGTCGGTAAATGAACACGGCTCAGCTGCTAGTCGGAGTCTTCTGGAGTAGGTCGCTACCTCTTCTCCATCTTCTTGTCTCATGTGATGGAATGCATATCGGTGCGCGATCTCCGATTTTGTAGCCTTTATTTCCTTCTCTAGCAGGTCCTTTAGATCGGCGTAGGATTTCTGATGGGGCTCCTCTGGCAGTGACTGGCAGTGAGGCGTCAGCCAGTATGTTGAACGCCTTCCTTCCAAGGTTGGAGATGAGTGCATACTTTAGCACTTCGTCAGTCCATTTTTGCACTTTGGCGACCGCCTCAAATCGTCCGATTTCAGCTGGCACCTCGGTCTCGAGGGGCTCGATTAAACCAACCGTCGTCGCCAGTGTTCTTTGTTCTTGTCCGAAGGACTAAGGCAAGTTTACTTTGACTTTATTTTCCTGAGAGGCCTTTAGCTCTGCTCAATATTCGTTAAGCATTTTTTATCGTCTATTGATTTATTTTCGCGGCTCAATACGACTCGCGGTTAATGTCACTGTACCAATACCCTAGACAAGAAATAATCGCTCAGTTGTTGACGGCTCTTTCAAGTAAAAGTCCATTTAACTAAAAGTTCATTGTCAACCCTAACAAGAATCGTCCCTAAACTGTCATGAGAATCGTCCCTAAACTGTCATGAGAATCGTCTCTAAACTGTCATGAGAATCGTCCCTAAACTGTCATGAGAATCGTCCCTAAACTGTCATGAGAATCGTCCCTAAACTGTCATGAGAATCGCCTTTAAACTGTCATGAGAATCGTCCCTAAACTGTCATGAGAATCGTCCCTAAACTGTCATGAGAATCGTCCCTAAACTGTCATGAGAATCGTCCTTAAACTGTCATGAGAATCGTCCCTGAACTGTCATGAGAATCGTCACTAAACTGTCATGAGAATCGTCCTTAAACTGTCATGAGAATCGTCCCTAAACTGTCATGAGAATCGTCACTAAACTGTCATGAGAATCGTCCCTAAGCTGTCATGAGAATCGTCCCTAAACTGTCATGAGAATCGTCACTAAACTGTCATGAGAATCGTCCCTAAACTGTCATGAGAATCGTCCCTAAACTGTCATGAGAATCGTCCCAAAACTATCAAAAAATAATTCAATAGCATCGCATCGTTACTCTCATAAGAAACGCCCTAAAACTGATTTAACAATATATATAAATGCCCACTTACTTATACATATAGCAGAAAAAGCTGATCGACAGGCTAAACAGCAGCACCTGAAAGGATTGCAAATAGTTGCAAAATAAATTATCACCAAACAGTGGCTGAAATACATATTCAATTAAATGATTGCTCCTTGACTCTTACCTCGCCGTAGGGCACGGGTCGAACTAAATTTCTTGACTTCAACATTCGATAAGCCGCATCAGCTGCCTGCATATAGAAATGTATGTAGTTTGCAATAATAAATAATTCACTATTGATCTTAAACTCAAATATTAAAAAATTCATTCTAGATTTTAGGTAAGACTTACAACATTGGTCATGTAGACAGCGAGCATTCTGCGCCTGAAAAAAAACAAGACAGATAGATAGATTGATTGATAGATTAGATAGATAGATAGATAGATAGATAGATAGATAGATAGATAGATAGATAGATAGATAGATAGATAGATAGAAAGATAGATAGATAGATAGATAGATAGATAGATAGATAGATAGATAGATAGATAGATAGATAAAAAAGATAGACAGATAAATATATAGATAGATATATAGAGAGAGACAGATAGATAGATAGACAGATAAATAGATAGATAGATAGATAGATAGACAGATAAATAGATAGATAAATATATAGAGACAGATAGATAGATAGACAGATAAATAGATAGATAGATAGATAGATAGATAGATAGATAGATAGATAGATAGATAGATAGATAGATAGATAGATAGATAGATAGATAGATAGATAGATAGATAGATAGATAGATAGATAGATAGATAGATAGATAGATAGATAGATATATAGATAGATAGATAGATAGATAGATAGATAGATAGATAGATAGATAGATAGATAGATATATAGATAGATAGATAGATAGATAGATAGATAGACAGATAGATAGATAGATAGATAGATAGATAGATAGATAGATAGATAGATAGATAGATAGATAGATATATAGATAGATAGATAGATAGATAGATAGATAGATAGATAGACAGATAGATAGATAGATAGATAGATAGATAGATAGATAGATAGACAGATAGATAGATAGATAGATAGATAGATAGATAGATAGATAGATAGATAGATAGATAGATAGATAGATAGATAGATAGATAGATAGATAGATAGATAGATAGATAGATAGATAGATAGATAGATAGATAGATAGATAGATAGATAATTGACATCATTGGTAGACAGACTATGCTGTTAAAGCAGAAGTTAACAGAAAAATAATTACCGCACTCTGCGCTCAAACGAGATAGACACTGCAGAGCTGACCAAACCAGGCAGAAAGCCTGTGTTTGCCACTGTAAAACAGTTGGTGAATAGGTGCCTGCAAGTAAATAATGTTCATGCCGTTTAGTATTTAGTAATTTTAGTGAGGATTTTTGTAGCACATTTTAAAAGCAAAAAATACTTATTTTTTTAAATAAGTCAATAATCGGGAAATTTGACTGGCACAAGAAAAATTCTAGGCTTAATCGTCATTATTGTTTAAAGCACATTTAAGTCTTTAAGCTTTTAAGGCAGCATTTTTATTTCCTTGAAAGGTAATTAAAAACCTGCTGAAGGAGTAATATTCACATGCTTTAAGGAGTTTCACTCAGTTATTTGTTAATTTTCTAACAAGCAATTTTGGAGTTGTGTTGTATTTTTTAGTTCGTAGCAATTGATCCTAGTGAAATTAGCTTTACAGATCAGTGGCACCATGGCAACTGCAAGAGATGTCAATTAAGGCCGACCCAGAGCTGTCACTGTGTCTTCTTGTCTAGTCGGCTTGATGATATCTTCGAGTAACTCTCAGTGCAGGTGGAGGACAAGGCGAAAGGTAACACAGTGGTAACACAGTCATTCAATTATTTGTCAATTATCTAGGGCTGCAAACGCTAGGCTGTCTGTTGGTGATTCGCTCTAATAAAGTCGACTAAAGCAGCCACCACGGCGCTTCTACCACGCGCTCAGGGATGCCGAGACATTTCGTCTCTTAGCCAGTGCCTTTGTGATTGCACTAGGCAACAAGCATGGAGGTGCCGAGTGTGCAGATATCGGCTCTACAGTCCAAGCCATAGTGAAACAAAAGGAACAAGCAGTCCTGCTGTTGGGAATGCAGCGATAGAAGAGCTCCGCCTGAGTGGGCAACCAACTTTCAAGGTGGAGGAGGCTACCTACAGCAGTAGCAGGCCGCTAGCTATCTAGCTATGAAGCTGGGGGTTCCAGAAGGCATGTAGCCTGGCCTGCTACCTGCTTGAACACTTCTTCAATCTGACACTTTGAACACTCATGCTGAATGTGGCACTTCCAGCTAAACCTGGCAAGCAATACTACAACTAAGCTAAATATATTGGGTAATGCAGGAAGGCGACATTAAACCCCACCACTCCCTGCAATACAATCAGCTGCCATTGTCAGAGACAGTTTACAATGGAACATTGTTTCTCTCTGCAGTGCACCAGTGTGCCCAAAAGAGTTTGAATTTTTTTCTTGAAATTTACTAGGTGGCAAAGTGCAAGGTGCCCATTGAAGCACTTTTATCTACTATGGCCACTAAGATTGCCAGAATGATAAACAATATACATTTTGGTAAATATGCATCTAATGCACCCAAAAATTGACTACAGTACTGCTAATATTGTGGCTATTCTAAAGAAGCCGGGCAACATTAAGCTCAATGATTATCTATTGTAGGGATTACCTTTCAATCTAGCTTGATTTGCTATTTTATAATATATCTTATTTAATAGCAAGTATTATGCTTTTTGTTACAAATATAAAACTAATTTATCTTAAAGATATCATCATCTACATGATTTAGAATATTTTAAATCAACAATTAAAACAGCCCATTATTTTATCATATTGTAAGGAGACTATGGATGCTTAGTAAACTCTATAAGGATAATAAGAAGAAATATTACTTTAAATATTTGTCTACACTTTTTATAAATCTATTTGATTTGTGAAACACAAAAATTATAATGTTGATTTTATATGCAAATAGTGACAATAATTTTTTATAATGCTTATATTTTCTAGTATAAAAAATAATATGTAAAAGATATATCTATAAAGTAAAAGATGGGTAATAATAATTTAATATCATTCTTATATTCTAAAAATCAAGTATATAAAGTTTTTAAATGAAAGATTGAATATAAGTAAAAAATATTTTAAACATTAAAAATATTAAATAATGAAACTCTACTTACCTCCACAAACAAACTGACATAATAAATGTCAATGCATTTGAACCAAGAAAAAATGATGACCTTAGAAGATCAGGAATCACCTTTGCAAGATCCTGGCTGAGTTTTGAGGTTTTATGCTTATTTCTTCGCTTTACAATCAAGGAAATCTAAAATTTTGCGGTTTAAATAAAAATTTTTGCATTAGCAAACTTCATAAAGTACCAAATTGGAGCAGACCAACTTATTAAACAATTAAATACAATGAGGAAATAGACACTAAGATACAAAATAGATACAAAAATTTGCTTGAAACTGCACAATAGAAGTGAACTTACTAAATACAAAGGAAAGTATATTTTAAAGGCTGCTTTATAGCTAGAAAATGCGACACTCTTCCAAGCATGATAACAGCTTGAAGACCAAGTATGACAAACTTCATAGCATGTAAAGCCATACAGAGCATTTTTATAATGTAATTTGCTTAAAACCGTCATTTAGCAACTGGTTTTTGTGCCAGACTGCATGTACTTTGCATAAGAACATACAATTCATCAGTTACTATAACGCGTGACATTGTTAATTTCTAAGGAAGTTTGTACTTTAAAAAAGTGTGATATTCAAACAAAACTGAAATGAATTTTTTCCTATTAAAATTTTTCTATTTTTCTAGAAATAAATTGTTTTATACAGGTTGCTACTTAGTACTGCATAATTTTCATTTTTTAAGATTACTGTGATAACAGAAGGCTGTATTCCAGCAAAATATCGGCATTAGCAGCATAAGCACAACCAGCCGAGTTAGGGCCTAAGGTACTGCTTATAATTGCCGTAATTCATTAATTTTTTGCTTCGCAGCAGACATGTTTTTGAGAAGCGATACTTATTATATTTTTATTTAGCTCTACATGCATTTGGAATTCCGCTGTAACAAGACTGGTGGAAATTAAAGACAGTTTATTATTGTTACTGCATATTCAGTCAAGGCGAAATACTTAATCCAATTGAATGGGATGCCAGAAAAACTTTTCCACTGATACAGCAACGTCTGTTAGAAAACTTTGTGAAAAGATGAGAGATTCGGTCAATATCAGTATAAGTAAAATTCAACAACTCCGCTTAATTGAACATGCTGCATGCCGACTAGCGTGTTTCTACTTGTTTTACATATTGCTTTAGAATTCCTTCCAAAATTTTTATTTTATTGCGCATGCAGTATCAAGCTAGTCGACAGGATGTCTGTCTGATCAGCTTGTAGTTCAAGACTTGGCATTACAGGGAATTGTTCTCATCATTCTGTGGATAGAAACACATGTAAGCAGTTGATCGCTCGGCATTTTCCAGCATTTCCCTAGCCTGTGAACATCCCATCTTGGGAATCCAATCAGCAGCGGAAGCGAACCTCAACTTAGACATCGTCAGATTTTTAAGCGAGATGGAATAAACAGAGGGAGCGGTTTGCAGCCCCCGCTGACTAGTCAGTCAAGGTAATTCTACAATGGGATCCGAAGCAATACCCACCACTACCCCTGTCATCAGCATCAACGAGAAAGAAATAACAAGAACTTTGATGGGAGAGGCAAACAAGCTAAAAAAATATCCCCCCTGTTACTTTTGATTGAAGCTGGGAGTGGCCACACGCTTTAGCAGAAATTCTTTTGCCTCTCAATTGGGCTAGTCTAGCTATTATTCTTTACAGTGCCTTATTCTTTTGATTCAGCTTTGCAGCTTATTTAAGAAGCTGAGCAGCATTCTGACAGGTCAATAATTAAAACTCAGAAAACCTTCTGCACAGCCATGTTTGTTTTGCTCTTCAAAATGAAGCTATATTTGGTCTAAAGCATATGAAATGTGGCTTTTCAGTTAAGTTAAAACTCAAACAGCGGGGGTCTGTCTCCCCCTGCCAGCGTTGTCACACCTGACTGATGCCTGACAGGTGTTTAGTCAGCCCCGCAATCTGTGCGAGGGTTTTATATACAGTACTATACCTTCGCATTTATAATGGAGAAGAAAAAGCTGAGGGAGGAGGGGAGAGAGAGTCGTGGAAAAGAGCAGTATAGAATAAGTAGAGACGTGAGTACGTATTAGAGAAACCTATCTGCATCAGCTTTATAGAAATCTAAAGCCACTTTGTTGAATGTTGAGCAGAAATCTTATAAAAACAAACCCTGCAGCCTGCATCAAAAGATGAAGCTTAAATTATGAGAACGATGCGATTTTGTATTCAGCAATGACAGCTGTTTGAAAAGAAAATAGACTGGCTCGCTAATTGTGGGCACAAAGCTGGAAACTGCTGTGGGGGGCTGTTTTCGTATCAGTCAGACAGCATTTGCTGGCTAAAATTTTTTTGACAGCTATGATACGCGAATGGTGAATAGAGCGACTACATAACGCGCCACTATATAAGCGACTATAAACCGTTTGACGAGTTTTGATGACAGAAAAATGCAATGCCCTGCTGACGAACAGGAGGGGGAGGTGGGTTTGATGATGCGCCTTTGAGTTCGGCTGGCCTTCCCTGCATGGCTTCCGCTCGCTGCGGCAGCTTTGCTCACACGCTCACAATGTGCTCAGGCAGGCTCACACGCGTCGGAAAAAAATTTGCTCAGAGAAATGAAATGGCATATGAGCTAGCAAAAGCAAGCAGAATGCATCAGCCAATCTACAGTACAAAGACAGACAGACAGAAACTTTGATGAAGGTTAAATACGAAATTATGATTATTAGACCACAAGCTGTTTAATTTTCATGGCATTTCATTTGTTAACCATTGCCAGAAATGTAATTAGACTTTACAGTAATAAAAGCAGTCGAGACAAATGCACCAAAGGGCAACAGTAATCTTAAGTGTAACGTTAAATAGTATTATTATGGAATTAACAGTCTGATGTAAGTTCAATTGCAATATTATAGCGAGACAAAAATCTCATGCCCTGTAACTGTTTTCCATACATTATTGGAAATGCTGTCTTCAAGCAAGTGTTATAAGTAGTGCCCTGGGTCCATAATGATACACGCGTGAAGCTAATGTGCACGAAAAAGATGTTCTTTATATCGTGCCAAGGCTGCAGTGCCAAGTTCTGGAACAAGTTAATTACACTGTACAATTTCTCAGCTGATCCAGAGTTAGTCGCATATAAGATTAAAATTCGCATTAAATTATAATCAGAGTATGTTATACCTAAAGAAAATGCTTTGAAGGTAATTCTGAGTCACATTTATTTTAAGACCCAATCCGGATAATCTCTCAGACATGCAAATGGCCTTTTCTAATAATTTTTGCCACTACAGGAACATTTTATTGTCGTAAAATATAGCAACTGAATTCGAAATCTCCTCCTACTAACATTGCCTACAACAAGAAGCCAAAAATATTTCCTCCCAGGAGCAGCAGGACGGGCCTCGTTGCTCGGATGACTCACGCGCTGTATCCTCATGCTAAAATTATGAGCTGCAAAAAAACAAACGCTCAAAGAAGCAACTACGATAGTAATTTTGGGCGTTAAAATATATGATAATACTTCTCAGTAAAGAAACTACTTTATTCAAACTTTACCATACACGATTATCGATATTTATTAACTAAAGACACTGCATTTACGGGCATAAAACACATTCAAAAGTATATACATGTACAGCACATAGTACGGACTGAAGCAGATATACAAATAACAGAATTTTAATTTACAATCAGTAATATTGCTGTTTAAAAATAACGGACCAGTAATACGGGTTTACATACTTGTAGCTTACTAAAAACTATTATAGCGTAAAGCTTATGTCAACAAGAAAGGTAACCCTAGCAACTAGTAGCTAGTTTCGATATTACGTAGCGTGGATGATTGTAATGTTTAGGATTTATAAGCGATTCTTAAAAAATACGAAAGTAATCATCGACTTTCAACATTTCTTATGATTCTTTTAGTGTTGCATAGTTGTGATGAATTTTTACAAGAGCAGTATAGTTACTAAGGAGGACAAATAGAATAGCGGACTGATTTAACAATATGACATATAGGCGCATTAAATAAGCTCGATTAATCTGTTTGAAAAACAACACGATGAAAATTAGCATCACAATTGTTTCATGACGACCAACTGTTGGTTTGTTGGAACGCAACTAAAAGAATTATTTTCGTCAGAAAAAGCTCGGTAATTTCAGTTTGAAGGAAAGCATATTGTACTTGACAAACATCCATAAATAAATGAGGCTCCGGTGTGGAGTTAACCAAAGTTTTTCAAGGGTTTATGACGTCAGAGAAAGTCGGATTTGTTCAAGGGGTTCGTCAGGGATGTGGGGATGTCTGTCAAGTACAAGAAAAATGCCCATGGATTCGAGCATTTAAATGAACAAAAAAAACAAATGAAAGAAAGCAACAGAATGCAGCAAATACAAAAATAAAAAATAAAGCATTACTAAAAGTTTGAAAAGAGAGGGATGTGCAGGACCGCCTGCAGAAAGATATTTTGTACCGTATAGAGTTTTTTTTTAACATAATAAGCTCATCACCACAGGATTGATTCGGAGCCTTTTAATCGCGAAACGATTTAAAAAGACCGACAGTTTCAGTTAACATGCATGCTTTGATGTCTTAAGGATGGGCAACACTATAAAATGAAACATGAATACTGTATAGAAATCGAAATAGCAAACATCTTTTTTTCAAAGTAACAATTAAATGGTTAAAAATAATTGTCAATGAAGCACAGCTAAAACTACAACTAACTGCAGTTGCTTGCAGTAAGGAATTTTCTCAAATTAAAGAAATTTGTTGTTTTTCAAAAACAAAATTCAGCTGCAATATTGGACATTAAACGATAAAGTATTGATATGATTGTGATTATTGAGTGGAATGGAGAAGACATACAGAGCTAGACGCACAATTTTGAGGAGAAAAAAATGGACAAATATGAGATGAAGAACAAGATGATACAAACAGCAATTGGAGAGGTGAAAGCTAAAAGAAACCTCCAAAGCAGAGAGCTGGCGGCGCAAGCATGACTGAGTCACAAATTTTATTAATATGATATACTAAGTAACAAGTACATTCTACGACTTAGTAAAATCTGATAATTATTATTGCAATTGAATTGGAAGCTTACATGCTAACTATAGGGCCGTTGATTTGATTGTTTCGTTAAGGATTTTAAGCGGCTGGAAACTCCAGTCGATTTAGCTCATTGCGGATGCTGCAGGGATTCTGAAATTTTTTAGAAATGGAAGAATTGCTTGCGTGGTTGTTTAATAATAATAATAATTGATTACACCTGTCCCAATCGGGCCAGATGTGCAGCCAACAGCACAGCCGCAGCTATTGCGCGGCACTTCTGAAGACTGCGTACAGCTGTTCAGTCCATGGACTGGGGGGACGCCACACCCACCTTCAATTACCCCAGCTGATGCTGGTACTCATTTAACAGCTGGGTGAACTGAAGCAATGCAGAGTTAAGTGTCTTGCTAAAGGACACAAATTGTACCAGTGGAGTCGGGAATCGAACCCCCGACCTTCAAGTCGTGAGTCCGACGCTCTAACCACTAGGCTACAACCCCCTCCCAGTGGTTGTTTACAGCACTTTAAACACTGGGTGTCTTTCATATGATTATCATGTGTTCATCGTATGAAGTCAGAAATTTACAATCCTGTTATAACTGTTACAGCCTTACAGACTTGCATACTTAAATCCAAGCAAAATCTGGCAAGTGAATTATGCAGATTTTTGACGTGTTTTGGCTAAATTAAAGAAACACCAAATTGGACAGGAGGGGAGGAGGACAAGCAGCCTGAACGCAAGTTGGTCACGCATTGTATAATATTAACTGCAACTCGAGCCAACCCAGTCCTGATTGACAGCCAGAAGAATAACCAAAGCTTTGCATACACGGGCTAAAGATTGCTTGTAAAGCTAGAAGGGTTACATTGCCATTATATATAGGGCAGTGCTATTCTATATTGCCTTTCTCGTGTTATCAATTGACAAATCGCGCTAGGGACCAACTTAAGCATTGGACTTAAAGGCTCCAAGTTTTGGGCTGGTTGCAATTTTAAGGAGAGAGAGAGACAGACAGACACCTTCCTTCCTTTTAGCCTGACTTGAAGACTTCTGACCAAGCCCACCAAGCATTTTGGGGACTAACTTGGCTTGTGTATGGCGTGCCCTCGGGTGGTTAGACCAATTCAAACCGAGAGATTTATTGATAGAATTTAGTCTAGCTTTATCGTGGATGGGCGCTGATTTTGTTGACTATCTATTCACACTAATTGCATATCTGTACAATTCAATCGCCTTGTCTGTTTACCTGTTATTCCCTAACTTGCTATCTGACGTGTCTCTTACTCTTACTGGCTAGTTGTTTATCAAACCTGTCAGTCTAAGTTGAAAACAATTCTAGGAAAATTTTTCTATTGGTAATGCAAAACATATTGAAGACTACATGTAATCAAAGAGTTTCTTACCTGTATTGACGTCAGCTCACAGAAAAGTTGTGGAGTCTGGACCAGCAGGACGCGGCATCTTTGGATAACTGGTCATCGATTTCTCTCCGAGAGCAAAGTGCTGCTGCTGTTGTTGATGATGGAACGGCTGCTGCAGCTGCTGGTACTGATGCTGCTGCTGCATCGGATGCTGCTTGCTCCAACCGTTTGGCGAAGCGGCACCACCGCTCAACTGTGTCTGCTGCTGATGCAGGTACTGATTGTGCTGCAGTTGCTGATGCTGCTGAATCTGCTGCGGCAACGGCGGAAGAGCTCCGTCGGGTGGACCGGTGTGACAGGCGGCCTTTCGGTATTGGGCGGCGCTGCGACCCGGCAGTAGGAAGTTGCGCCACGAGTTGACGGTCTTGCAGCTCCAGATCCACAGCACAGTGGTGACGCCGATCACTAGCGAGGCGAAAACCTTGACAAGAAAAGCCGCAACGCTCGGCCTGAAGGGAGTGCCCGGCAGGTGCCACAGGTCGCGATTGGCGAACTCGTAGAAGTTAAAACCAGTCACGCAAGCGGTCGGGACTATGTAGAGCGCAGAGAATAGGCCAATTTTGCCCATCAGCACGTCGAATTTGTTCGTCTTCTGTCCGTCGGATTTCACGTGTCGTCGGACTCGAGACATCGCAACGAAACCGGCAACAAGGAAGACGGCCTGTAGCAGCAGGAACACCAGGTTGGGGACAATAACAAAACCGAGTAGCATGTCTCCGCTCTGGTGGCCGACGTTGCACATGCCGAACAATTCGTCTGCTTCGACACGGCGTAGAATGAGGACGGCCACGGTCAGTCCGACTGGTAGTATCCAAGCCGGCAGGTGGAAATAGCACGATCGCTTGGCAACAGCCTCGGGGCTCCACTTCCAGCCGGCCTGCAGTAGCCAGGTAAACACTAGGATCACGTACCAGACGTTGGCAGCCGTGCTAAAGAAGTATTGCAGCAGAAACACCACAGCGCAGTTGGTATTGTCCAGGCCCTGTCTGATCAGCACCAGCTGTCCAGTTAGGGGATCTCGGTCGCAAGCGGCCGTCTCCCTTCCAGCGATGAGCCGGACAAAGTAGGAGATGCTGTAGCAGAGATAGCAGAGGGCCATGAACACCACTGGCCGAACTGGATACTTGAATCGAGGCCGATCGATTAAAAACGTCAAAATGGTGGCCAGAGAGCTGAAGGCGCACAGGCTGGCTAGAACGCCAATCCACACGTCCGCCAGTCGTTTGTCGTCCTCGCTAAACAAGTCGTGGCCGTTGCATCGAAGCGCGCAATCGCCGGTGTGGTTGATGTAGGCGTACTGTCGGTTGTTGCGCATGTGGCCGCAATCGGCCTGGAAAGATTTGGCGTGAACAGTGGCGCGCCAGAGTCGAAGGCGCTCTCTCCAGTCAATGCTGTTGGCGCCGTTATTCGACGGCGGGCGCTCAGCTGGACGATTGGAGCCGCTGCCCGGACGGTTTACCGGGTAGCCGTAGTCCAGACCGCCACCGGCACCGCGGTCCGGCCACGACGACTGCGATGTCGACGACGACGAGTCGTCCTTGTCGCTCTCCGGACTGCCCTCCATGCACATATCGTCGCCGCGCTGATTGCTCACCGGGAATCTGGTGCAGTTGAGAAAAGCCGGCCACTTAAAGCCGAACTCTTCCAACACCGGGAAGCAACGACGATGGACGCGCTCGCACAGCGGCCGGCAGGGTCCGATTGGTTTGGGCCATTTGGCGTCGCACATCGGGGTCAACACGCTACACAAAAAGAATTTGAGATTGCGCGAGCACTGGTACTGGATCAGCGGAGTGAACGAGTTCAGTAACAGCTCGGCATCGCGTTGGTCATTGTGACCGGCCAAGTTATGCGACTTTGTGGTCCGATTGTAGCCAATGTTCTGGCACACATCGATGGTGATGGGCTCGCATTTGTGCTGACTGAACTCAAGAGCTCCGACTACTGCGATGATTGACGTCAGCGCGATGACTGTAACGAAAAGATGCTGATGGTTCGGCCGGTGAAACATTCCGATGATTCCTGAGCGGTCCTGTCTGCGCTTCGAAGCCAAAAGATTAAGCCTGTCCTATTTTATTCGCTTTGTTTTTGGGAAGATTGCTTGTTGCCCTAGATGAAGACAAAAGGAACGGACGGGGATATCAAGGGCTAAGAATTTGGATGGTCTGTAACCTTCCCTATTCTATTTTTCTTAGTCTGCTTTTATCTAAAAGCCGAGAGCAGCGAATTGGGTTGGGTTTTGGTGTGGCGTGCATGTGTCAGTCAGGTCTTGCAGACCCCTGGCCCAGCCAGCCAATGAGATGTGCCAGCGAATTGAATGCGGGCTAACTAAAAAGCTATGAGAATGCGGGTTCTTGAGGGACAGGGTTTAGCTAGTCATTCCTAGCTCCAGCTCCATCAGCTTGGAAGCAATTGAAGGTTTGCTGGGCCTGGTTGGAAGGAAGCGCCTGTCAATATTCATCCACCACACACACACACACACACACACACACACACACACACACACACACACACCCGTCTGTCTCGTCATTCAGCATCAAACCGTCAAAACGAACCCAAAAACCACCCCAAGCGAGTCACTAGAGAAGCGTTAAATGCAGACTGAAAGATACCTAGCTACTTACTACTATGGCGGCAAGAGCTGACGGTCTGTTAGAAATTCAGTTTTGAGAGCGTTCGTGCTAGCTCCAAGCGTGTGTGGTCCGGCACTTGTTTGTCTTTAATTTATATTCCCTTCCGATATAAAGCTTTCCAGCTTTCATATTTTTCTATATGAATATAAGCCGGAACGAGAAGGACCGCAAACGGCGTTCTTATGCAAACACAGAAGTTTTCTCGTCTTTCTCCTCAATTTCCTCGGCTTGACTATGACTGGAAAAACAAAGCCCATTCATTCAGCCCGTACACAGAGACAGATTAAAGAGATTTTAGCGGCCAACTTTGCAAAGCAACCATGGTTAAGTGAAATTTTTAACTAAAATTAAAATAGATCGGATAGTGGATATAAGTTGAATCAGCCGGTTTGACTAAACGAGAAGAGAGAAAGAACTCTTCATCATACAAAGACCAATTTTTCTTTCTCTTTCGTTTTGGGTCCTTGGGTCTACGTTCTCCCCATATTTGCTCTCCACTCGGGCACGGTATGCACACACACGGGCCAGTATTTACTTACACTCGGGGGCGCCTTCTTCTCTTGGTCCGCCGAGAATTTACTCCGATTTCACCTTGCCAAACACAGCTCGTATAACCGCTGTTTGCCAGAAACTGAACCAAGTTTGGACAGAGTCTCTCGGTTGGAACAGTGACGCGGCATAATGGTTTGCGATTTTGATCAGTTTATGAGCGATTGCTCAATTTTTGTTTGCTCTACTGTCAGCTACAGATTACTCTATAGACGAAACATGAGGTCACTTTCTTATCCATTTCTCACTAATAACTTAATCACTTTGATCACAGTTTTTTTCGTATCGCCTTCCATTGTCTCCTTTTTTCCACCTATAGTTTTCGATACAACGTCAGGTGCGTTGTTAAATTGCGCAACATCAAATCGACCAGAATTTTCTAAACCCCTTCCCAAGACTAGGGGCCAAATACGTCTTACTTAAAAGCTTTCGTCAATTGCGTCATATCTATACTATGGTATGCGATTCAAAAGCATGAATTTTAGACTGACCGGAACCACGACAAAGAGAAGCAAGCCGTGACTTTCTGCGAACACAGATATATAATTACTAAAGTAGGCTTAGTCAGCTAAAAGTCAGCGACCAAACAACTTATTAGACTTTCGACACAAAAAAATGCCACAAGGCAAAAATTTTTCTTTTCTCGTCAAAATTATCCCCCATCCCGAGAGCTGGGGAGAATGGCTATCTTATCTATTGGGATTTTGGGATATATTCGCACAGACGGAAGGTGAATCGGGGGGGGGCGGGCAGAAACATAGGGGCGTGAGATTTCAGCTAGCCTGTCTGGCTTGCGTCCCTACCCTCAATGCTACTTCTCTTTTCTCTCTATCTAAGAGCCTAAAATCCCACCCCTAACCCCCAAAAGCCCTGTCGAAGTTGAAGATAGGACATGTCAAGTTCGTCAAAAACTGTTCTAACCAAGTCTCCCAATACTTACGCATAGCTATGCAGAGCCCAGACACGCCAGGTAATACCATCCTGTAGGAGCCAGACACAACAGGGGGTAAGGAAGATTGGTGAAAACCTAGACCCTAAGACGGGGGCAATCCCGAGAGAGGTTTTTGTACCTCATGACCAAGGCTGGGGGATTTGAACATTCTGAACAGTAGAATTTTGTTTCGCAATCGTGAAGAGACGCCCTCGAGGCAAAAAAACTAAACTGAATTGAAAATTTTTTTTGCACAGCACGAGTTATTTAGCAAATGAACCGAAAAAAATTGAATGCATACGAGTGATGACAATGACCCTCATCAATTCTTGAACAAAATTGAGTCTGTTTATTGTAAGCATCCAAGGTCTCCACCCTTAGCAATCCTTGCATGGCTCTCTAGGGCCTTAACAACAAGGGCACACCAGTAGCGCATCGATATGGTAGGCAGCTGTTTCTTTGTGTCTACAAGTTGAAGTGGATAAGGTTGCTAACCAATTCTTGAGAAGATGAGAAGAGCAGTGCTTAGTAGGTTATGGGGGAACGGTATTCCATAAAGTTTTTTTCCGAGCTTTGTTTAAATATCTGAATTCCCGCATCGATGGTCAGCATAGTCCGAGACAGGTTACTTTATAGTTCAGCTGTTAACCTGTTGGATTCAAACTAAAACCATCCTGGCAGCTAGCAACTGTCTGCCAATTTGTCAAAATTATCAACACACAACAAACTATGGGTGTAGAATTTCCTCGCATAGTGACATAAAAAGCTTTAACTAAATGAGTCACAATTCAGATTCCTCCGAGGGACGAAAAAATCCTCGATTAATCCCAGACAGCGATCCCGCATTTATAGAAGCATCAGGAGGTCCCTATTGTTCTCTACAGGCATGCATTGCTGAATGAACGCCACTTGTGCTTTCATCCATGGTAAAATTCTTCCGAGTAAAAAAAACAAATGGATCGGATTTTTTTCAAATTCTAATCCCGGAAATGGATGCCTAACAAAATGCACTCACTCAATCCATGGGAAATTTGACAATGAGAGCGGCTTGAACAAATAGAAATCAATTTACAATGGCTTCGTTTCTCTTCACGAGTGTCTTAAACTGAAATCAGGCGGCACAAGATCAGTAAATGGGAAAAAAAGTAGTTTTTTGTTTTAATAAGTTGATGACTCATAGCTTAATTGAATAAATGGGTGATTTTTTGTTTTTTTTCAGTTCGTAGGATCCGGTTTTTTCATGTTCATGGAACAGGATTTTGAATATGAAAACACAACAGGTTTTGTTTGTGAGATATGGTTTTGATGTGAGACCTGGTTTTGTTTGTGAGATGTAGTTTTGTTTGTGAGATCTGCTTTTGTTTGTGAGATCTGCTTTTGTTTGTGAGATCTGGTTTTGTTTGTGAGATCTGCTTTTGTTTGTGAGATCTGCTTTTGTTTGTGAGATCTGCTTTTGTTTGTGAGATCTGGTTTTGTTTGTGAGATCTGCTTTTGTTTGTGAGATCTGCTCTTGTTTGTGAGATCTGGTTTTGATCATTTTAAAAGTATTAAAAAATGGCATTTAAAATTTTAATTCTATGATACTCGTAGAATCAAAAAAACTTCTTTTTTAAATTTACTTTTTTTCCCGCTGCATAAAACATTATTGACAGGTAAATATAGTATGGACGCTTTGATTGATTGATTGATCGATTGTCGAATCGTTGGACTGAGGGAAGGGATGGCAAACGCATTTTGTGTTGATACGGGCCAGAAAAAAAACTGATAGGAAAAAATGCGCACCCCAGGTTCAGTTCAGGGTGGCATTTTTGGGGATTAGAGAGAGGTGAGAGAGGATTTCACAGGTTAATACGGAGGGACGGGAATTGAGGGTTAGCAGAGGTTGTTGGGATACTTATGACGATGATTTATTACCTTGGCCACAAGCTGGTAACCCCCCGGTAGCGTTGCTGCCTCAAACAGGGCTTGTGAAGTGGTTTAGTATGTTTGGCTGGCAAATGCAGTTATTTTATCAGGTTTTTGAAGCAATTAAAATTTTTTTATTAAAGATTTTCGTAGCTTTAAAAAACGCATAAAAATATTTAAGATGCAACACTGATTCAGTATTTAGTTTAAAACCTCTAGAAGGTTCACTAAGTCACTGAGTTAACACTCTTGTATCGATTCATAAAATTTTGAATTCACAACCCAGTAATCACAGATTATTAGGATTTCAGATATATTCCAGCAATCCGTCATTCTAAATATTTTCAGCATAGACGTTTCAATCAAGACTTCGATGTCAATTTCAGTCATTTATGTTTCATTCCTAACTTGACAGCAGCTTTTAAAAGGAAAAGCGAGAGAGGTAGAAAAAACACGCGAAATGAAGACGAAGAGTTAAAGCGACAGCTATTGAGGCCAAAATGGCCTCACACCCCCTGCAACCCCCTGTTTAAAAAATTTAAAAACTTAACTAAAAGTCACGGCCGCGACTGGGGAGAAAGAATTTCCGACATCCCCATAAGCCGAATTCGCCAGTTCCCTGATTTCGGCCATCTGCCGCAGAGAGCTTGCCAGAGCCCAGTTGACGAATTAGCCGAGGCTGCATGCCTTTTTTGTCGTTATGTTCGACTTAAGTCTTGGTTTTTTGTTTCCGTCTTTGTCTTGCGCTTCGGAAGGGGGTTCGGGTAATCTAGACTGATGATTAGACTTGGCAAGGGTAGGCTTGGCGTCTCGGAGTCCCGCGAGGTGGATCTGCATCGAGAAAGAAAAAGAGTCCCAACAACATCCTCCGTTCCCACCGTTCCCGGGTTGGGGAAGACTTGGAGAAAGGGGATTTCGTCTGGACGAAGGGGCGACGAGGGGCGAGCGCGCGCAAGCAGCTGTTTATGCAAATCTCCCGACGCCCCGGCTCGGGCTCCCATCATCTCTGACGGGAGCTTTCTGCCGCCTGATGGCTCCTGTAGATCCTGCAGACCCCGCCTCCTGGGTCCCCCGGCGGGCCAACATATCACGGACCTGAAAATCTCCCCCCCCCGACATCCTCCAGCGCACGCTCCGATCCCTTTCTCCCGGTGCGACTGACTGTATGAAACTCCCCTCCCCCAATCCATGGCGCCGCCCAAATCCCAAAAGGCCTTCCCATTTTCCTTTGTTCGACTCGAGCCCCTCTTCGGTCTAGCCTCCCCATTTTAAATTAGGCTGCGCGTCAGCTCGAAAAGCGGAGTGGGGAGGGTGCGGAATTGGCTGGGGGAAGGGGATTCTAAGGAGATTGATAAATCAAAGAATATAAATATTATTATCCGAAAATAGATTCAAGCCAAGAATATTTTGGGGGGCCAGATTCAATCCTTGAGTCATTGAGACTCGGGGGGGGGGCGCATGCTTAAAGAAGATTAACAATTCCAGTTTGACAGTTTAGAAGACAAAGAGGCAGAAATGCTAATTTTCTTTCTTAAGAAATTGTAAATCCTAGCCACTTTTTAGGGTTAAAAAATTCCATAGTGATCGTTAGATGGTGGAGTTCTGTGCTTTCTAGGATATGAGTATAGGCGAAAGGTTTTAGACTCAATGGTCGCGAGAGGGGGAAGACTGCGGTTCTATGGTCGGAGTAGGGGGCGGAATATTGTGGGTTCTATGGCCGGAGTAGGGGGCGGAATATTGTGGATTCTATGGTCGGAGTAGGGGGCGGAATATTGTGGATTCTATGGTCGGAGTAGGGGGCGGAATATTGTGGATTGTATGGTCGGAGTAGGGGGCGGAAAGTTGTGGATTCTATGGTCGGAGTAGGGGGCGGAATATTGTGGATTGTATGGTCGGAGTAGGGGGCGGAAAGTTGTGGATTGTATGGTCGGAGTAGGGGGCGGAATATTGTGGATTCTATGGTCGGAGTAGGGGGCGGAAAGTTGTGGATTCTATGGCCGGAGTAGGGGGCGGAATATTGTGGATTGTATGGCCGGAGTAGGGGGCGGAATATTGTGGATTGTATGGCCGGAGTAGGGGGCGGAATATTGTGGATTGTATGGTCGGAGTAGGGGGCGGAAAGTTGTGGATTGTATGGCCGGAGTAGGGGGCGGAATATTGTGGATTGTATGGCCGGAGTAGGGGGCGGAATATTGTGGATTGTATGGCCGGAGTAGGGGGCGGAATATTGTGGATTCTATGGCCGGAGTAGGGGGCGGAATATTGTGGATTGTATGGTCGGAGTAGGGGGCGGAAAGTTGTGGATTGTATGGCCGGAGTAGGGGGCGGAATATTGTGGATTGTATGGCCGGAGTAGGGGGCGGAAAGTTGTGGATTGTATGGCCGGAGTAGGGGGCGGAATATTGTGGATTGTATGGCCGGAGTAGGGGGCGGAATATTGTGGATTGTATGGTCGGAGTAGGGGGCGGAAAGTTGTGGGTTCTATGGCCGGAGTAGGGGGCGGAAAGTTGTGGGTTCTATGGCCGGAGTAGACGATGGACCGGAAAAAAGCAAAATCCCCAGTTTCTAATAAAAACAGGAAATTTCTCTAATGGAAATTGTCTGTTCATGAACTCCCCTGATTAAATCTTCAATCGCAGCAGCAATCTAAACAACACAGACTGCGCGGAGACTGAATGGCACAGATCATCAAGTCACCAAGGTTGATCAGATTTCCAAAGCTATCGTCCACATAAAGAGATAACAAAAACCAACCAAAATTCGCCTAAACAATCGCAAATGAAAGAATGAAAAAGTAGAATTGAAGGCGAAAAGAAAAGGCCACACGGGGGGAGGAGAGGGTCTTGACCGCAATAGCCGGTAGCTGCGGTATCAGCATTGCCATTGTTGTTGTCCGGGCTAACGAAAAGCCGGTCTGACCCCCCAAACAGATCCGTGTATTTTGCCGCTGTCTGATCTTACAGGGGATTAAAAAGATAATGGCCGTGATCAGATTTGGTGGGGTGGATGGCGGTGTTGGGATTGCGTCCTGGGCCAAGTGTGCTGATAAGTCATAAACAATAACGCAATGGGTGGCGCGTGCGGCCCAAATATATACGATAATCTGCAATAAGTTAATCTTCAAACCAATCTCTAGTGGCTTTCTGTCCGTCCCACAAATCTCTCTGAAGGTAAAATCGGACAAGCAAGCAAAACATACAAAGATTGCGAAAGCAGAAAGAATTACAAGCAAGTTTAGACGGACAGACAGGCAGACAGACAGATAGAAAAGGCAGACTGATTGGCCTAAGACTGAAGCATGTCGATGCGCTGCATCAGGCAAGATGACTTTTTCTGTATATATTTATTTATCTACAGTAGGGAAACGAGGCCAAGAAGTTTTCGTGGGTAGGTGGTTAAATAGAGGTGAAAAAGCCGGGACACAACATCTTTGTATTCCTTTGTCCCACGGAGCTGATTAGCTATAATGTATAGTTGCAAACGTTATGAATATACACCTGCAGCAGCTGAGTGACTGTTTGGTTTGAACAGGTTTAAGCTCTATCTATATACATTATATTGCTATAACAGATGCTGGCTATATTTTTGATCTAATTCATTCTGAGCAGGTTGGTTGATCAATTTCATGAGCAGAAGTGATCAATCACTAGCCGACTAGAGTTGGGATAAGTCAGACTTGTCAGAG
The DNA here is from genome assembly GCA_950096795.1 of Macrostomum cliftonense. NCBI lineage: Eukaryota > Metazoa > Platyhelminthes > Macrostomidae > Macrostomum > Macrostomum cliftonense. The sequence continues at coordinate 131,060 of CATNEM010000101.1, read as the reverse complement.
AGCGATCTGCCTATCTATCTTTGACTCCCCATATATCGCTCCGCAATTGACAAATTGTGTGATCCCTCAGTGGGTTGGGTGAGGGATTTCAACTCATCTCGCAGCATGGGGAGCTGCTCCCTGTTTGTCTATGCCAATACGAGTATCTGATAGACAAAGTTCTGCTCTGCATGTGGGCTCACAAAAATTAATCCAAGCTAAGCAAAACGTGTCCGATAAACATTTTGATTTGCCAATTCTAAGAAAGACTTGATCAATTGTTATTGATTTTCTTTCATACATCTCATTGATGCTCTTTTTCTTGGATGTAAGACTCTTGGCAGCCTATGGACGAGATTTATTCTATCAAGGCGAAAGCTTTTTTTGAAAAGAAATACATTCAGCTGAAGTTGATTGTCATATTCTATTACATGTATTCGTATACAGAAAGCGGAGCTGTAGCATAGTGGCTGAGGCATCTACCTTATGACCGGAAGGTCGTGGGTTCGACTCCCAACACTTAGGGTACAATTTGTGCCCTTGAGCAAGGCACTTAATCCCGCATTGCTTCAGTCCACCCAGCTGAGATCGGGTACCAGTTTGAGCTGGGTAAATTTAGTGTGGGTGTTGTGGCCCCTCCAGCCCGTCAGGACTGAACAGCTGTACACAGCACTCGGATGCGCCGCGCAACTAGCTGCGGCTGTACCTTGGGCTGTACATCTGATCGAAAGGTCGGGTGTCTAAATTTATTTATTTATTTATTTTACAGATGAAGATCAATGGATGTATTGATTGAGAGATCAATAGGGTAGATATGTGGCTAAATAAATTTGGATCAAGAAATTTTTTTTTGTTTAAGAGCGATAAACTTATAAAATTGATCCATGAAGACAGCTAGGCAGAACTGGCGCTACCAGAAGACAATCTTATTCGGAAGGAGACATTAAAAAATTTTGTGTTGTATTTAAAACGACCTATGTATAATACAATTTAATAAGACGACAGATTATCACTGTTTAAGAAAACATTTTTTGGCAATTTTTCACAGTATAATCAACGAAGCTAATGGTGATTTTTTCCCGTTGCTCTGATTGACAACTAAAAGTTTAGGCCGATTTTTTACATGCATTTTAAAACAAACATTCACGAGGAAGAAAGTTTAAGAAGGATTCACCTTTACACCAGTTGCTGCTCTTTCGCAAAATCAATGCCTCGAAAGTTTCATCAATGACTTAGATTGCACCCTTAGCTAATTTTTTTTCCAGAATTCAATTATTTTTTGCTTACTCGAGAATCCTTCCAAATCAACACGCCTCTAGATTGCCCGCCAACTGTTGAGAACCATTCAGGACTGCACGGGAGTCAATCAGCTCGAGTTCCTCATTAGCGTTTTAATATGATTAGCTATAAGCCAGCCGACAAGCAGAAATCAAATAAACTTCATTTTTTGAAAGCACTCCTCCGTCCTCTTCATCAACATCTTTTTACTCTGCAGTCGGACTGTCCGCCCACTCTGTTGCGTTCCCGATGTCGTGCTGAGATGAAGTGAAAATCCGACGAATTTGTTTGAGTTCGATGACACTGTCCGCATCTTAACTCGATCAATCCTTGAGGCCATCCAGTCTGAATTTTTCTGTCAGAAGTTTTTCTTTTTAGCATACTGAGAGCTTAAAAAATCTTAACAAGACAGACAGACGGACAAGAGAGAAGGCCTGATGCTCTTATTCAATGATTCGATCACTTTCCCGATATGTAGCGACGGTAATAATTCAAGCCAGTCATTTATTCTTGCCTAAAATGCCAGCAACAGCCAATTAAAATTATCTACACGAAGATTGTCAAAATTCTACAGCAATTCGAATATTCAGCGCAAGATAAACTGGCCGTAAACTTCTGAAGCGATAAGCTGAAAAGAGGAGAAGAAGAGGATGAAAGACGCATAAGATGAATGCGAAAAGGATGCTCGTGACTAACGTCAAGATAAGAACGGCTTGATCACATAGCTTCAGGGTGTGGCTATTCAAATTAGCGCAGATAGTGAATGCGAGTGAGTCAGACACCCACTCACTACTGACCAAATCCCCAGCTTAAGATGCGTCTAAGCAGCTGCAGATCGCTTTCCTTTCTCAATCAACTAACTGACCGCTCGTTAACAAGCAATGGAAAGAAAATTATCTGCTGCTAAAAGAACTGACATTACAACTCGAAGAGGAAGCCGAAGCCCTCGTGGGGGGGCCTCGCCGACCAAGGAACAGAAAGACTGAGATGAACGTGTATCGCAAATCAAGGCGATTTGCCTTCATTCAGGCTTCTGATTCGATAATCCTTCGAGTGTGTCGATAACTGTAGACAGCTGCGGCGCATGCCTTTAAGCGCTATTAATACTCGTGCAGGAGACTCTTGCACTGAGTGGGGAGTTGAAAGGGCGATTCTTGAGTGGTAATCCAAGGGACGATTCTCGAATTGGGATTTGAAGGGGCGATTCTCCACTGAGGATTTAAAGAGGCAATTTTCGATTTGGGATTCGAAGGGTCGGTTCTCGAGTAGGGATTTAAAGGGGGCGATTTTCGAGTGGGGATTTAAAGGGGCGATTTTCGAGTGGGGATTTGAAGGAGCGATCCTTAAGTGGTGAATCGAAGGGGCGATTCTGGAGTAAGGATTGAAGGGGCGATTTTCGAATGAGCATTTAAAATGGCGATTCTTGATGGGGACTTAAAGAGGCGATTCTCAAGTGAGGATTTAAAGGGGTGATTCTCTCGTGGGAATTTGAAGGGGTGATTCTCGAGTGAGTAATTAAAAAAGCAATTATCGAGTTGGGATTCGAAGGGGCGATTCTCGAGTGGGGATTTAAAGTGGCGATTTTTAGTGTGGATTTAAAGGGAGAGATTTTCGAGTAGGGATTCTATGGGGCGATTCTAATCTGAAGAGTTAAAGGGGCATTTCTCGAATGGTGAGTTAAAGTGGCAATTCTCAAGTTAGGATTTTTAGGGATTCTCAATTCACATCAAATCCCAATCCGTTATCTACAGAAACTGTCAAGAAGTCGCACTTTAGGCTTGAAATATGAAAAACTGAGGGCGGAACCAGGATCAAGTTCGGATGAAGCGGCAGAGGTGCCCCAATGTAGGTAAACATCCTCCTGTCACATCGGGATAAGGAGGCCCAACTAAGGGGCAGCAGCGATGAGCTCAGCCTGGCCTTTCAATTCCATCTTGATTGATCTGGCCTGATGCACCGGGGGGTGCGGCGGCTGCAAGAAACCCACCCCCGCCCTACTCGCTTGAGTCTTCTTCCCCGCCGCTATCAGCTTGACTGCCCACCACGGATCCCGGCTGGCAAACTCAGGATGACTCGGTCGGTCGACTCGTCTCCCATCCCCCCTGCTCACTGTTTTTCCCCTCTATACCCCAGTCGGTATACTCTTAATTCTTAACTAATGCTTTCCCATTCGTTAGGGTAGGAGCTGCGGCTGTAGTGTGGCCGCCAGCCAGACTCATCATCGTTATCCCCTAGAAAAAGATTTCGAACCTAAACACCCACTTCCCCTCCCCTCTTTAAGTCTCGCAGGCGTGGGCAGCGGT
>CATNEM010000101.1:87500-122500 GCA_950096795.1 Macrostomum cliftonense | reverse complement strand
GTCAGTAAGTAAAGAATGTTAGTTTTTGTAGCCCTGTTAGATTGAGAAAACTTTTCAAAGAAGCAAAAGCAGTTTAAGAGGTCATCGTCGAGCACGATACTGATCGGTAAGTCTGATAGCCTGCCAAATCTTAAATTGTGATTAGCTTAATTTTCTTAAAGCGCATGTGTCTTTGATAAGGCGTTATAATAGCGACTTCCTACCTGCTCGCAGGATTTTTATCTGCTGTAGTGATTTTCCTACAAGCTCGGGAACAATTTTCTACACTTTTAGGGATTTCCTAGATGCTCAGGGGGATTTGCAAACTGCTTGGGAGATTTTCTAACGACTTTTATAAACTTTCTGACTGTTAGGGTGCTGGGAGACTTTCTAACTGCTTGTGGATTTCTGACTGCTCCAATGGGATTTTCTAAATGTTCTGGGAGACTTTTTTACTGCTCAAGGAGGTTTTCTTACTGCATCGGGAAGTTTTCCAACCTCTAGAAGGGGATTTTCTGGGAGATTTTTTGTCTGATTGGGGGATTTCAAGCTTCTCGGCGAAATTTTCTAACTGATTAGGGGATGTCTACTCGTAAGTGCTTCCAAGGGAACTTTTTTAAGTGCTAGGGGATTTCTTGACTGCACGATTGGTATTTTCTGCCTTCTTCTGGGGATTTTCTATATGCTCGGGGAGCTTTTCTGTCTGCTTGGGAGATTTATAACTGTTTTGGGACATTTTCTATCTGATTGTGGATTTCTAATGGCCCGAAGGGGAATTTCCAACTGCTGGGGGGATTTCTAACTGCTCGAAAGAGATTTTTTGTCTGCTTGGGGGTTTCAGACTGCTCGGGGAAATTTGCTGTATGCTTGGGAGATTTCTAACTGCCCGAGGGGGACTTTTTAAATGCTCGGGGAGATTTTCTAAACTACTCGAAGGATTTCAGACTGATCGGGGGAAGTTTCTATTTGATTGGGGAAGTTCCGACTTCCCAAAAGGGATTTTCTAACTTTTTGGCGGATTTCAGACTGCTCGGGGAAGTTTCTATTTGATTAGGGATTTCTAACTGCCCGAAAAGAGTTTCAAAATGCCCTGGAGATTTTCTGTCTGTTTTGAGGATTTTTTATCTGTTTAGGGAGATTTTTATCTGATTCCGGGGATTTTCGACTGCTGGGAGGTTTCCAACTGCTTGATGGAGATTTTCTAACTGCTCAGGGAGACTTTCTAACTGCTCGATGAACTTTTCTATCTGATTAGGGGATTTCTAACTGCTTGGTTGTTTTCGGACTGCTCGAGGGGGATTTTCTAAATGGCCCGGGGGATTTTCTGTCTGCTTTGATGATTTTTTATCTGTTTAGGGAGATTTCTATCGATCGGGATAGGGAGATTGCGGGGATTTCTGACTGCTAGGTTTCCAACCGTTGGGGGAGATTTTCTCACTGCTCGAAAATTTTTTAACTGCTTGGGCAACTTTTCTGTTAGCTTTGTGGATTTGTAACTGCTTGGGGAACTTTTCTGTTAGCTTTGTGGATTTGTAACTGCTTGGGGTAATTTTCTATCTAATCAGGGGATTTCTAACTGCTCGAAGCTATTTTCTTACTGTTCGGAAGTTTTCCAACTGTTTAAGGAGATATTCTTACTGCTCGGGAAGATTTCTAACTGCTCTGAGAAATTTTTTTATCTTATTGGGACTGCTCGACGGGGACTTCGAGCTGCTCGAAGGGAACAGCTTGGAGAATTTCTGACTGATCAAAGAGGATTTTCTAAATGCTCGTGGAGTTTTTTCTGTCAGCTTAGTGGATTTTCGACCTTACTCGGGGGAGATTTTTCGGCTTGGGAGATTTTGTACCTCCTATTGAGATTTTTCTGTTTGCTTAGGGATTTCTTGCTGTTTTGGGAAATTATCTTTGTGACTGGGGATTTTTAACAGCTCGAACGGCACTTTCCTAACTGCTTGGGAGATTTTCTAACTGCTAGGGAACTTTTCTGTCTACTTGGGAATTTCTGACTGCTCGAAGAAAATTTTCTAAATGCTCGGGGGGGACATTTTCCTTCTGCCTGGGAGATTTTCTACCTCTTCGATTTCTTACTGCTCGGGAAAATTTTCTATGAGGGTGGGGGATTTCTAACAGTTCGAAAGGGACTTTCTAACTGCTTAGGAGATTCCTGACTGCTTTAAAGGTATTTTCAAACTTTTCGGGAAGATTCTCTAATTGCTCAGTGAGATTTTCTGTCTGCTTGGGGGATTTTCTGTCTGCTCAAGGAGATTTTATAATTGCTCGGTGTGATTTTCTATCGGATTGGGGGATTTCTGAGAACGCTGCAGGGGAATTTCCTAACTACTTGGGCGATTTTTTTCTCCTCGGGGAATTTTTCGGTTGACTTGGAAATTTTTAATGCTGCAGGGGGATTTCTTAACTGCTAGGGAATTTTTTCTAACTGCTCTGGCAGATTTTTTACTGCCCGGGAACTTTTTTGTCTGCTTGGGGGATTTCTAACAGCTCCGGAATATTTTCCACCTGATTTGGGGATTTCTGACTGCCCGAACTGGACTTTTTTACTTCTTGGGGGGTTTTTGACTGCTCGAAGGGTCTTTCTAAATGCTCGGCGAGATTTTCTGCTTGCTTAGGAAGATTTTCTAACTGCTCGAAGAGGACTTTTTAACTACTTAGGCGATGTCTGACTGCTCGAAGGGTATTTTTTATCTGCTTGGGAAGGTTTTCTAATCTAATCTAATATCAAATCTAATGCTAAGGGAGGTTTTCTGTCTGCTTCGAGGATATCTTCTTACTGCTCAAAGGGGATTTCATAAATGTTCGGGTAGTCTGCTTGAGGAATTTTCTGTTTTCTTGGGGGATTTCTGACTGCCCGAACTGGACTTTTCTACTTCTTAGGGGATTTTTGACTGCTCGAAGGGTCTTTGTAAATGCTCCTGGAAGATTTTCTAACTGCTCGAAGAGGACTTTTTAACTACTTGGGTAGTGTCTGACTGCTCGAACGGTATTTTTTGTCTGTTCGGGAAGCTTAGGGAGGTTTTCTGTCTGCTTGGGGGATTTCTTCTAAGTGCTGAAAGGGGATTTTATAAATGTTCGAGTAGTCTGCTTGGGGAATTTTCTGTTTACTTGGGGGATTTTATAAATGTTCGAGTAGTCTGCTTTGGGAATTTTTTGTTTACTTGGGGGATTTCTGACTCCTAGAAGTGGATTTTCTAACTGCGGGGGGGTTTCCGTCTGCTTGAGGGGCTTTCTACCTGACTGCTGGGGAAAGATTTTCCGACTGCTCGCAAAACTTTTTTCTATGTTTAGGGGATTTCTGACTGCTCGAAGAAAGTTTCTATTTGATTGGAATTTCCGACTTCTCAAAAGGGATTTTCTAACTGCTTGTGGGATTTTTTCTGCTCGTGGGTTTTCTACCTTATCCTGGAGGAAGATTTTTCGGCTGCTCTCAAAAAATTTTCTAGCTGCTTGGGTTATTTTGCACTGCTTGAAGGAGATTTTCTAACTGCTCAGGGAGATTTTTAGTCTGCTTGGGGATTTTCTAACTGCTCGAGGAACTTTTCTGTCTGATTAGGGAATTTCTAACTGCTTGGGTGTTTTCGGACTGCTGGAGGGGGATTTTCTAAATGGTCGGGGAGATTTTTAACTGCATGAGGAGTTTTTCTAACTGCCTCGGATAGATTTTCTAACTGCTGGATGGGGATATTCTAGCTGCTCATGAAAATTTTCTGTCTGCTTAGGGGATTTCTTACTGTTAGGACAAATTTTCTATCTTATCGGGGGATTTCTAACTGCTTTGGTGATTTCGGACTGCTCGAAGGGGGTTTTCTAAATGCTCCATGAGTTTTTTAACTGCATGATAAGTTTTTCCAACTGCCTCAGGTAGATTTTCCAACTGCTTAAAGGGGATTTCCTAAATGCTCCGGAAGATTTTTCAACTGCCTTGGGTAGAATTTCCAACTGATCATGAGACTTTTTTCTTCCTGGGATTCTTTGTCTGGTTGGGGAATTCTCTGTCTGTGGGGGTATTTTTTACCCGAAGATTTTTATTCTCTGGGGGCTTTTCGGCCTTCTTGGGGGATTTTTAACTGCCCGGGGAAAGTTTCTATTTGATTGGGGGATTTTCTAACTGCTGGCAAGGTTTTTTTACTTTTCTGCTGGGGGAAGATTTTTTGACTGCTCTCAAAAATTTTCCAGCTGCTCGGAAAGATTATCTAGCTGTTTGGGAGATTTTTTTTTTTAAAGTGCTTGGGGCAATTGGCAAAATGCGGGGAGACTTTCAGTAGATTTTCTGAATGCACGGAAGGATATTATGTTTCTAGGGAGACTTTAATTTTGCTGCAGAGATTTTCTGGCAGCTTAGGGAGATTTCCGTTGAGTAAATGAGTGATTTAAAATGCCTGTCTGCGCCCCCCTGGGGGGGGGGGGCACCGAAGAGCTAGTACTCTACTATCAATAGAATGCAAAACTGTAGCATCCTAATACCTTACAACACAGAATGAATTTATTACATGCAAAATGGATAATACCAGAAGTCAAAACGGGGAATTCCAGAATTCTTGTTTTGATGATGCCGCTATCGGGGAATCCCAGCATCAATAATGGGGAATTCCAGCATCAATAGTGGGGAATTCCAGCCTCCACAACGGGGAATTCCAGCATCCACAATGGGGAATTCCAGCATACACAACGGGGAATTCCAGCATCCACAATCGGCAATTCCAGCATCCACAACGGGGAATTCCAGCATCCACAACGGGGAATTCCAGCATCCACAACGGGAATTCCAGCATCCACGATGCAGAATTCCAGAATCCATAACGGGGAATTCCAGTTTATGAAAGTTTAACAATACTAACCATCCTCTCCGACGAGCAGTCTTAAGTTGGGCCATGGTCGTTCAACACACTCGTTCAGAAGATCCCGAACTCGATTCAACACTCGAACACAGATAGCATCAAAATCTTCAATATTGATCCCTTCACCGGCACCGCACTCTAGCGGACAGGCCAGAACAAGCTGCCAATAACAGATTGTGTCGCTAACATCCAACAAGGCCTCGTCCGAGACTTCTTCGCTACCCTGGGAGGTCTGAGAGATCAAAGCCGATTCGACAAGAATTTCCAAGCTGACAACGCGGATTGCTTGGCAAGATGGTGCGGTGACGCAGCTGAGAAGCTCATGGCAGGACGCCAGACCCGGCCGGTGGGTGAAAGCGGCGGGTGGAGAAGACACGGCGGAGGTCTGGTCGGAGACTGGGAGCCACAGCGGGTAGCTCAGTGGGGAGGCCACATCCGATACCAGGCTGGACGGCAACTGGCGAATACTTTCTCTTGCAAAACTACCTAATGGAAACAAAAATTTTTAAAAGATTAAGTCCGTGTTAGATTCGATTATTCGTTGGTAAGTTGCAAGATTCCGTGCATTGCTGCTGATGTATTCAGTTTGATAATGCTGTGTTCGGTTTGATGATATTGTGCTCGGTTTGATGCAGTGTTCGGTTTGGTGATGCTGTGTTCGGTTTGATGATGCTGTGTTCGGTTTGGTGATGCTTTGTTCGGTTTGATGATGCTGTGTTCGTTTGATGATGCTGTGTTCGGTTTGATGATGCTGTGTTCGGTTTGGTGATGCTGTGTTCGGTTTGGTGATGCTGTGTTCGGTTTGATGATGCTTTGTTCGGTTTGATAATGCTGTGCTTAGTTTAGGGATGCTGCGTGCTGTTTGATGATGCTGTGTTCGGTTTGATGATGCTGTGTTTGGTTTGATGATGCTGTGTTTGGTTTGATGATTCTGTGTTCGGTTTGATAATGCTGTGCTTAGTTTAGGGATGCTGTGTTCGGTTTGGTGATGCTGTGTTCGGTTTGTTGATGCTGTGTTCGGTTTGGTGATGCTGTGTTCGGTTTGATGATGCTGTGTTCGGTTTGATGATTCTGTGTTCGGTTTGGTGATGCTGTGTTCGGTTTGATGATGCTTTGTTCGGTTTGATGATGCTTTGTTCGGTTTGATAATGTTTTGTTCGGTTTGATGATTCTGTGTTAGGTTGGATAATGCTGTGTTCGGTTTGGTGATGCTGTGTTCGGTTTGATGATGCTGTGTTCGGTTTGATGATGTTTTGTTCGGTTTGATGATTCTGTGTTCGGTTTGATAATGCTGTGTTCGGTTTGGTGATGCTGTGTTCGGTTTGGTGATGCTGTGTTCGGTTTGATGATGCTGCGTGCTGTTTGATGATGCTGCGTGCTGTTTGATGATGCTTTGTTCGGCTTGATGATGCTGTGTTCGGTTTGATGATGCTGTGTTCGGTGGAATGATGCTGTGCTTAGTTTAGTGAACGTATTAGCCATCGTGAACGCGCCGCCACCCCCGCTGCCCGACAGTCTGACGCTGCCGCCGGAGACGCCGTTGCCGACGGAGGAGAGTTTCAGCATTGCACCAATCAGCCCAGACGACGTTGTGATGTTCGCTCGGAAGTCACCGGGCGGCAAAGCGCTAGCCCGGACGAGGTGCCCATCGAAGCATTTCGCATCAACTGCGTGGCCACTGAGGTCGGCAGAGTGATGAACCGCGTGCTTTCCGCTGAGGGTGCGCCCAACGAATGGACTACAGCTCACATCGTCGCAATTCCGAAGAAGCCCGGCACCACCAAGCTTGAGGAGCATCGAGGCATCTGCCTTCAGTCCTGCGCCGCGAAGCTGTTTAACCGGATACTGTTATTGCAGTTGCAGCCCGTGCTCGATCCCTACCTGCGACCGGAGCAGAACGGGTTTCGGCCCCATCGCGGCACAGTGACGCAGATCCTAGCTCTTCGGCGAGTCATCGAGGAGGCGCGGACACGCCAGTCGATCCTGATTGTTATCTTTGTTGATTTCAAGAAGGCCTTCGACTCGGTCGTCAGGGCCGCGCTCCCCAAGGTGCTTCGGGCGTACAACGTTCCAGAGCAGCTGATCGCCGCGGTCATGGCGATGTACCGCGAGACGACTGCTGCAGTCTCGACACCGGACGGCCTGTCGGACTTCTTTGAGACATCCTCCGGGGTGCTCCAGGGAGATACGCTGGCGCCGTTCCTGTTTATTCTGGTGCTTGATTGGGTGCTACGGACTGCTCTGCCTACCAACGACGACGGCTTTCTGCTGCGGCGACGCGTGGGTCGACGTCAACCGAAGAGGCGGCTCAGCGTGCTTGGCTACGCCGACGATCTCGCCCTGCTGTCCTCGACCGTCGAGGGCGCCCAACGGCAGCTGGACAGGCTGGTTGCCGTTGCAGCGAGTGTCGGCCTGGTGGTCAACGCGCAGAAGACCGTCGTGCTCTGCGTGCCGAGCAACATCGAGGCTGCAAGATCCTGACGAGGCGCTGACGGCCAGGCGAAAGAACTTCCGCGCTGTCAGCAGTTCGTCTACCTCGGCGGTCTGGTCCCTGACGTCCGCGAAGACCTGCGGCGTCGCCGAGGACTTGCTTGGGCTGCCTTCCGTTCGATAAGGTCGGTCCTGCAGTCCGAGGCCCTGCCAGATCGCCAGAGGGCGGCGCTGTTTCGGGCGGTGATCGAGACCGTCCTGCTGTACAACGCCGAGACCTGGACGCTGACGGACTCGCTCGAGCAACAAGTCGACGCGGCGCACGCTGGCCTGCTGCGCGCCGCCTTCAAGATCAGCTACGAGCGGGTTTCCAACGCGGCACTTTATCGCCGCGCCGGCCTGGACCGTCCAAGTCAACTTTTGCGCCGTCGGCGACTCCAGCTGGCAGGCCACGTCATCCGCGCCGAGTCGTACTGCCCCGAGCCGGTGCAGGAGGTGCTGCTGCTTACGCTGCAGGCGCCCTACCGGCGAGGACAAGCGCGAACTCGGCGTTTCGTCGATTGCCTGCTGGCTGACGTCGGCGCCCCCGATTCTGCCGGCGGCGCGGCCTTTGTTCGCAGCCAGGCCCTGAGGCGCACCCTGTGACGCTGATTTTCTATCTGACAGCGTACTTTGTTGTTGTTGTTCTTGTTAGTTTAGTGATGCTGCAATCATTTTTATTATGCCGTGTTCGGTTTGATGATGCTGTGTTCGGTTTGATGATGCTGTGTTCGGTTTGGTGATGCTGTGTTCGGTTTGATGATGCTGTGTTCGGTTTGATGATGCTTTGTTCGGTTTGATGATGCTGTGTTCGGTTTGGTGATGCTGTGTTCGGTTTGGTGATGCTGTGTTCGGTTTGATGATGCTGCGTGCTGTTTGATGATGCTGTGTTCGGTTTGATGATGCTGTGTTCAGTTTGATGATGCTGTGCTTAGTTTAGTGATGCTGCGTGCTGTATGACAATGCTGTGTTCGGTTTGATGATGCTGTGTTCGGTTTGGTGATGCTGTGTTCGGTTTGGTGATGCTGTGTTCGGTTTGATGATGCTTTGTGCGGTTTGATGATGCTTTGTTCGGTTTGATGATGTTTTGTTCGGTTTGATGATTCTGTGTTAGGTTGGATAATGCTGTGTTCGGTTTGGTAATGCTGTGTTCGGTTTGGTGATGCTGTGTTCGGTTTGATGATGCTGTGTTCGGTTTGATGATGCTGTGTTCGGTTTGATGATGCTTTGTTCGATTTAATGATGGTGTGTTCGGTTTGATGATTCTGTGTTCGGTTTGATGATGCTGTGTTCGGTTTGATGATGCTGTGTTCGGTTTGATGATGCTGTGTTCGGTTTGATGATGCTGTGTTCGGTTTGATAATTTTGTGTTCAGTTTGATGATGCTGTGTTCGATTTGATGATGCTGTGTTTGGTTTGATGATTCTGTGTTCAGTTCACAGACCAATAAGTATAACTAGACTGCGCATAGAGCAGTGCCTGCCCAGGCATGCTGAGACAAAAAACTAATTCTAAAAATGGGCCCAGAGATTCCTTCCCCAACTGATCGATATTTGGTGCAGGACGGGGACCCTCTCCCTCTCTTCCCCTAACTTCAAATATGAATAAGATGATACAAACGTTAAAAAAGCTAATTAAGTACAAACTCAAAACAATATCAGTGAGCTCTAGAATTTAGAAGAAACAATTAATAATCTTGCCTTTTAAAGCATCGAAATGCTACAAGCTGAAGCTTCAAAAGTCTCAAAAAAGAAACGAACTGTGGGCAGTTTCTGAAACGCGTATGGCTGCAGCAACTGTTCAAAAAACACAATCGGACGCAGTGTATCATTTCACTCTTTTCCGAAAGACAGTGAGATGAAAAAGAAATGGCTCATTGCTTTGCGGCGCGTGGACTTCGAACCATCCGCGTCATCGAAAATCTGCTCTGAGCACTTCACTGCCAACTGTTTTGTAGAGCAGCTTGAAGGTTCTCGGCAAACTGCCTTTATCAAACGGCGACTTTATCCGAACGCCGTTCCATCCATCTTCCCTGCGTTCCCGGAGCATCTGCAACGGAAAGAGAAAGAAAGGAAGACCGAAGCTGCAGCTTCAGCTCAAGAAGTTGACTTCACAGTCTTCATGGGATCGAATGCCGACAGTAAAGCATCTGAGCAAGTTGCAGCAGCAGGGCCATCTGTAGAGGAGCCTCTTGGAGAGCCGCTGGCTGATCCCCACTGTAACTGTGTGAGTAAGAATGTTTTTAATGAAAAATTGAAGGAGTTGAAAAATCTGAAAAGAAGATGCAAGCGTCTTTTGGCATCACTCAATAGTCGCCAGAAAAACTCTGTCGCCATCAAAATTCTGAAGCGATCATTGGATAGCAAGAATAAAAAAATGAAATCACTTCGCATGAGACACCAACGCCTTAAAATCAACAGAGCGAGCCTAAGAGAGGCTTTGGATGCCTTGAAGAAGAAAAATATAGTGAATGAGAGGGAGGCATCGCGTCTACAGGTGTTGACAACTAATTCTCTCCTGAGGCATTTAATTCCACAACGTTTAAAGCGAACAAAAAAGTTTCCTCAAGAAGTTCGAAATTTTGCTTCAACCTTGCACTTCTATAGTCCTAAAGCGTATGAGTATGTTCGCAAGTACTTTCAGCTTCCTCATCCCTCATCGCTTCGAAGATGGACAGCAAATGTTAAGTGCTTTCCAGGATTTTGTGAGCAAGCGTTCCAAGAATTATCGCGTCGGCGAGGAACTGGCGACAAGTCATTCGACTACTGCAACCTAATAGCGGACGAAATGTCGCTTAAAGCGATGGTCGAATGGGATAGAAATGAAGATCGCTTCTTCGGCTACGTTGATAAGGGAGAAGGCAAGCAAAGTGACGAGGAAGCAACATCTGCATTAGTTTTGATGGCTGTTGGATTAAAGAGTTACTGGAAGCTGCCGTTGGGCTACTTCTTAGTCAATGGTGTCGATGGAGAGTTCTTGTCGAGTGTAGTTGAAGAGTCGATTGAACGGTTGTATCAGGTCGGTGTCGTAGCCACGTCATTCACCTGTGATGGAACGCAGCATAACATCCGTGCAATGGAGCTACTTGGTGCCAGGATCAGCTCTCCTACAGACGTAACAGCATATTTTTTACACCCTTGCGACCAGACAATTCAAGTAGCTACTTTTCTTGACGTGCCACATATGCTCAAGCTAATTAGAAACCAGTGGCAATCGCTTGGCACTATAGTTTGGCCCAATCGAGGAAAAATACATTGGAAGTACGTCGTTCTGCTGCAGCAAGTGCAAGAAAGTCACGGATTAAACTTAGGAAACAAGCTTAGCCGTCACCACATTAACTTTGAAAACCTAAAGATGAAAGTCTACTTGGCTGCGCAGCTGTTTAGCAAGTCAGTCGCCGATTCTTTACGATGGGCTCATCAACAGGGTCTGCTTGGATTTCACCACCAGGATGTGCTGGTGACAGCCGACTTCATAGAGAGCATGAACGACCTTTTTGATGCATTTAATTCCAAGCGTCTAGTAACTTATGGTCCGAGAATGGCCTTGAGAGCTGACAATCAGGCTGACTGGATCGATTTCTTTAATAACTCAATTAGCATTCTTGAAAGCCTTCCAACCTTGTCCGGCACCAAAGTTGTTCGTACGGGAAAGAAGACAGGCTTTCTTGGATTCATAACTAATTGCCATGCCATCGTGTCGCTTTCAAAGTATTTATTTTCCACTGGAGAGTTTTTCTTTTTCTGCTCCTACAAGCTGTCACAGGATTTTTTGGAACTATTTTTTAACTCCATTCGCCTTCGCAACGGATGGAATCATAATCCAACTCCCCGGCAATTTCGATCAGCCTTCAGGCAGCTTCTGGTTCATGCAGGAACAGGAATCATCCAGTCAGCCGGCGCCAATATTAAGCAGCAAGACGCTACGATTCAAATATCTCTTTCATGCCTACCATCGACGGAGCCAACAGATCATTCGGAGTGGAAGAAGATCAAGGTCGAAAATGCTCTGGGTACAAGACTCAATTCTATCCAGCATTGCAGAAGTGCATCATCTTGCGAAATCTGCCAGTCAGTAGTTTACTATATTGCTGGTGCAGTTGTCAGGAGCATGCTTAAGCTTATAGAATGCCCTCCGTGTAGATCAGCCTTAATTTCTGCTGCATCAGCACCCGCTCTAATGCCGCATTCACTAGTCACAACAAAAGAATGCACTGAATAAAGAAGGTCACGGAGGACTTCTATTTCCTAGTCGCAATGTACTCAGCGTACTGCTAAATGTAGAATCAATAATTCGCCGCTCAAGCTACAGCAGTTCTTTTTCTCGTGACGCTGTAGTTCAGGAGACCCTATGGCTCACGTGTAATCTATTTTCTGAACTGGATCTCCATTCAGCGGCTGCTAGCGTCGGCATCGAGTCGCATAAGCTGCATCTGATTAGAGTCATGAGCAACTTTTACATCAATGTGCGAATGAAGAAACTAGCAAAGGACCTGGCCCATGCCCGATCAAGGCCAGGAAAGAGGCAGAAGATACTGAGAACTGCTATATTTCTTAACCTTTAGATGCGGAAAAGAAGGATGATGGTAAGCTCCTCTTAATGCTAAGTGTTTTAGGCTTTATTTTCAATTGCTAAAACTATTTGATACCCGAAAAAACGAATTTTCCACGCTATTTTACAGTATAATTTCCCTTCACACGGCTGTTTTCTATTTGGTCGCGGTAGGAAGGCACCAAATATCGATCATGTTGGGGTGGGGCCAGCGGGCCATTTTCTTATGGGGCTTTTGACCACACTTTTTTCCGCCAATGCGCAGTCTAGTTATACCTATTGGTCTGTGGTTCAGTTTGATGATGCTAAGCTTAGTTTAGTGATGCTGCGTGCTGTTTAATGATGCTTTGTTCGGTTTGATGATGCTGTGTTTGGTTTGATGATTCTGTGTTCGGTTTGATGATGCTTTGTTCGGTTTGATGATGATTTGTTCGGTTTGATGATACTGTGTTGGGTTTGATGATTCTGTGTTTGGTTTGATGATGCTGTGCTTAGTTTAGTGATGCTGCCTGCTTTTTAATGATGCTGTGTTCGGTTTGGTGATGCTGTGTTCGGTTTGATGGTGCTGTGTTCAGTTTGATAATGCTGTGCTTAGTTTAGGGATGCTGCGTGCTGTTTGATGATGCTGTGTTCGGTTTAGTGATGCTGTGTTCGGTTTAGTGATGCTGTGTTCGGTTTGGTGATGCTGTGTTCGGTTTGATGATGCTTTGTTCGGTTCGATGATGCTGTGTTCGGTTTGATGATGCTGTGTTCGGTTTGATGATGCTGTGTTCGGTTTGATGATGCTGTGTTCGGTTTGATGATGCTTTGTTCGGCTTGATGATGCTGTGTTCGGTTTGATGATGCTGTGTTCGGTTTGATGGTGCTGTGTTCGGTTTGATGATGCTTTGTTCGGTTTAATGATGCTGTGCTTAGTTTAGTGATGCAGCGAGCTGTTTGATGATGCTGTGTGCCTGTGTTCGGTTTAATGATGCTGCGTTCGGTTTGATGATGCTTTGTTCGGTTCGATGATGCTGTGTTCGGTTTGATGATGTTGTGTTCGGTTTGATGATGCTGTGTTCGGTTTGTTGATGCTGTGTTTGGTTTGATGATGCTGTGTTTGGTTTGATGATGCTGTGTTCAGTTTGATGATGCTGTGCTTAGTTTAGTGATGCTGCGTGCTGTTTGATGATGCTGTGTTCGGATTGATGATGCTGTGTTCAGTTTGATGATGCTGTGTTCAGTTTGATGATACTGAATTCGGTTCGGTGATGCGGAGTTTTTTTTGGTGATGCTGAGTTTTATTTGGTGATGCTGAGTTTTATTTGGTGATGCTGTGCTTTATAGAAGTAGTTACCTGAAAGCAGCCAGTCGAGAGCGGCCGTGACTTCACCTGAATGAGATTCAGTATCGCTTGCTAAATTGAGCGCACGAGCCACCCAAGGCTCCCCGATGTACTTGTTTTGCCCAGCAATTCTAACTGACTGGAGGCATTGAAGCGAATCACTGATTGCATCATCACTAGTATGGCCTAACGGCAGATGAAGAATCGCTCTAGGCCGAGTGAGCACGTGACAGATGCCGGACTCTTTGCCGTGGAAGCTGCGGGCTTGGCTTCTAAAAGTATGATAAAATTTTTGTGTTTGTTTGCAAAAGCAAGATCTGCTTTAAGAGAAAATATAATTCAACTGCGAAATTACAAGATATAACAATCTTTATTGAGAAAAGAAAGACAGACGAACAGCGACAAAGAAAACTAAGACAGTGAAGGAGTGCGGTCCTAATACCGAAAAGACACATCAACGAAAGCGACTAATTTGATAGCGCCAAAAAGACATGGAGGACATAACGCCTGAAACTGCTATATATACGTATATTCTAAGATGTCTTTTGTCTTTAATTGTGTGACAAAGTATCCGCAAGGTATCCAAAGAACCAATGTCACAGCCATTTACCTAAACCCAGTGGCGCTATGCCCAACTCCTAGTTGAGCAAAGGGAAACCAATCGCTTAGCAGCAAACCAGCCTGGGCAGCCATCTCCTCCAGCTGCCAGCTGTTATGCGGCTGCCTGCGACACAATCCGTCCGCTTGGGAGCCGCCCTGACCTCGGAGCAGGCTGATCCACAACTGGCTGCACCGCGGCTGCATCAAAGCGAATGCAGACTGGCAGATTTTTAATAGTAGTTGACGGTTTAGCTTGACGTTTGATTTACCGCCAACGTGCGGATAATTGAATATAATACGATCGAACTTGGCCAGCGGCTCGGGAACTTCACAAAAAGGGAAAAATGATTTAAGCATTCATTTTAGCTTGTGATTTGCTCTTCCAAAGCAATGATGCCTTTTTCTTAAGAGAATCAAAATCTAGATTTGTACCCTTCTAGATCGAGTCAATCTCATCTAGATCTGTAGCTTCATTGGATCTAGTGGATCTCATCTAGATCTGTAGCTTCATTGGATCTAGTGGATCACATCTAGATTTGTAGCTTCATTGGATCTAGTGGATCACATCTAGATTTGTAGCTTCATTGGATCTAGTGGATCACATCTAGATCTGTAGCTTCATTGGATCTAGTGGATCACATCTAGATTTGTAGCTTCATTGGATCTAGTGGATCACATCTAGATTTGTACCTTTCTAGATCGAGTCAATCTCATCTAGATCTGTAGCTTCATTGGATCTAGTGGATCACATCTAGATTTGTAGCTTCATTGGATCTGGTGGATCACATCTAGATTTGTACTTCACTAGATCTAGCGGATCACATCTAGATTTGTACTTCATTGGATCTAGTGGATCACATCTAGATTTGTACTTCACTAGATCTAGCGGATCACATCTAGATTTGTAGCTTCATTGGATCTGGTGGATCACATCTAGATTTGTAGCTTCATTGGATCTAGTGGATCACATCTAGATTTGTAGCTTCATTGGATCTGGTGGATCACATCTAGATTTGTAGCTTCATTGGATCTAGTGGATCACATCTAGATTTGTAGCTTCATTGGATCTAGTGGATCACATCTAGATTTGTAGCTTCATTGGATCTAGTGGATCACATCTAGATTTGTACCTTTCTAGATCGAGTCAATCTCATCTAGATCTGTAGCTTCATTGGATCTAGTGGATCACATCTAGATTTGTAGCTTCATTGGATCTGGTGGATCACATCTAGATTTGTACTTCACTAGATCTAGCGGATCGCATCTAGATTTGTACTTCATTGGATCTAGTGGATCACATCTAGATTTGTACTTCACTAGATCTAGCGGATCACATCTAGATTTGTAGCTTCATTGGATCTGGTGGATCACATCTAGATTTGTAGCTTCATTGGATCTAGTGGATCACATCTAGATTTGTAGCTTCATTGGATCTAGTGGATCACATCTAGATTTGTAGCTTCATTGGATCTAGTGGATCACATCTAGATTTGTAGCTTCATTGGATCTAGTGGATCACATCTAGATTTGTAGCTTCATTGGATCTGGTGGATCACATCTAGATTTGTAGCTTCATTGGATCTGGTGGATCACATCTAGATTTGTAGCTTCATTGGATCTGGTGGATCACATCTAGATTTGTAGCTTCATTGGATCTGGTGGATCACATCTAGATTTGTAGCTTCATTGGATCTAGTGGATCACATCTAGATTTGTAGCTTCATTGGATCTGGTGGATCACATCTAGATTTGTAGCTTCATTGGATCTGGTGGATCACATCTAGATTTGTAGCTTCATTGGATCTGGTGGATCACATCTAGATTTGTAGCTTCATTGGATCTAGTGGATCACATCTAGATTTGTAGCTTCATTGGATCTAGTGGATCACATCTAGATTTGTAGCTTCATTGGATCTAGTGGATCACATCTAGATTTGTAGCTTCACTAGATCTAGTGGATCACATCTAGATTTGTAGCTTCATTGGATCTGGTGGATCACATCTACATTTAAATCTCTGTTGCGGTTCTAGCTCTAGCTCTTTAGCTTTTCAACATTAATAAACAAAGTTTATCTAATTGACACTTTAAACTTAATTAGCTTACCTCCTTCGTGTTCTGTTAGTTTCGGCAAAAGACAATCCTCCAATTTAGTTGCATCAATTTCAAACAGACAGCGACCACCTGAAGTAGACAAATATACGAGCTACAATGGTAGACTTTCAGTCACTCACTAATTTTCATCCGTAACACGGACCAATACTTACCAAGTTTCTCAATTAGACGCACATTCGCCTCAAAGCCAGCATACTTATATCGGCACACAGCTGCCGACTCAAAGCCGCTGCACACAACCAGCCCTTCAGGTAACCCGTTCAAACTGCTCAATAGTTGCAAAATACCGGCAGAAAAACTGAAGTCTCCGTCGCCAAGGATAAGAACGGTTCGAGGACGAGAAGCAACAGGATATACGGGCCAGCGGGTTGCTAGGCCGTCAACCGAAAAAACTGTGTTGGTGACTGCGGCGCACTGAAGAGGCGGTGACGGAGACTGACTCACACGGAATTGGGATAATCAAACAGAACACAGCATCATCAAACCGAACACAGCGTCATCAAACCGAATATAGCATCATCAAACCGAACACAGCATCATCAAACCGAATATAGCATCATCAAACCGAACACAGCATCATCAAACCGAACAAAGCATCATCAAACCGAACACAGCATCATCAAACCGAACAAAGCATCATCAAACCGAACACAGCATCATCAAACCGAACACAGCATCACCAAACCGAACACAGCATCATCAAACCGAACACAGCATCATCAAACCGAATATAGCATCATCAAACCGAACACAGCATCATCAAACCGAACAAAGCATCATCAAACCGAACACAGCATCATCAAACCGAACACAGCATCATCAAACCGAACACAGCATCATCAAACCGAACACAGCATCATCAAACCGAACACAGCATCATCAAACCGAACACAGCATCATCAAACCGAATATAGCATCATCAAACCGAACACAGCATCATCAAACCGAACACAGCATCATCAAACCGAACACAGCATCATCAAACCGAACACAGCATCATCAAACCGAACACAGCATCATCAAACCGAACACAGCATCATCAAACCGAATATAGCATCATCAAACCGAACACAGCATCATCAAACCGAACACAGCATCATCAAACGGAGTGCACTATCAATAAATAGTAGACAAAACTGTTTAAGCAACGTTAAAATTACGAAACAGAATAGAAGATAACGGTACCTGCAGAGAAAATATTTTAAGTTAAAAATGATCCTAGAACACAGAACACAGCAATAGATGGCAAAACGGGGAATCTTTAATAATAAATGTTGGCTGTCACTTTTTAAGCTGGAGTTTGTTTTAAAGGGAGTTAGTCCGCTGACAGGAAAATTTTGTATCAATATTTAGTTATTCTAGAGTAAAGTTTTGCATAAAATTCTCTAATCATGGAATTTATTTTACGGGCCTGTCTACTAAAACGAAAACTAATTAAAATTCTCAGCCGAATAACTTTATCGCCCTTTTTTATCCCCCAACCGCAACAGAGACAAGGCTAGTAGGCGTCCTACTATTACGCAACAGCTGTCAGCGCGACAGGGGGCTACCCAAGGATATTTATCCCATATTTAAGAAGGCCGAGGCCTTACGCTATTAAGATCGCGCCTCAAGATATGAATATTTTTCCTAAAGCCTACTTTGACTTGACTCACGCGCATAAATAAATTCACAATTTTTACTATACCAGCTACTTTCTACATCACGGGCAAGTAATCCCTCATAGGAGATGGATTAAGGCAGGGACCGACTTTGCTTTATCATTTTTGGGGATCATGAGGACGATGGTATCAGTTTCATTTCAGGCATGCATGGCTATCGGCTATGGGGAATGGGGCAACCGGGTCAGTCAGTGAGGCTTGTTAGGGACGGATTAGGGATTGGACAAGCGAGACATGTCACAATGTGGGTGCGAATCTGTTCTGTTTATAGGTAAGTGTAGGTGTTTATGAGGCTTGTTGAATGTTTACTTGAGAGCGTATTTTAAGAGGTGCAACCTAGGGCTGCTAATGATTGTTAGTGAATGAATATTTGGGTAAAAGAGATTTGCATTGGAGGTCTACTTGGAAGAAAATAGAAGCTTAAACAGGCTACAGGTAAAAAATAAACAAATTAAAACCATACAAGGCTGCATTAATCATTCACAAGTAATTTCTTGATGAAATATATTGTCAAAATTAAACTTGACAGGTTTTAGCTAATTTTATATTTTAGTAGGCAATAATAAAGCGAAGAAAACGTTGGGATTTTTCTGCTATTAGTACTGACAGTAGGTGGTTGAGGAAATAGCATTCGAAAAACCATAGCTTTTTTTATTTTAGTTTGAAATGTTTAACGGTCTACCTATTCACTATATGGTACAAGACTAAAATAAAATAATATGCGCTACTGGTACTAAAACTAACTGTTTGAAACTGTCTGTCAATCTACAATTGTCTCCAGTACATTCTAACAAAAGTTCCACGAACAAGCACGAGCCATTGTTCACTCAGGTGGGATGCCCAACTCGGCGTCAGTCCACTTGCGCGGATTGGGGTACAGGGGATGACCGAACACGTAGTGCGGATAGTGATACGTGTTATAAAGCACGTAGAACCACATGAAAGCGCCGAAGCTAGTCATAATATTCATTTTATCCTTCGCAATTTCTCCCGGATGTCTATAGTAGAAGCCGAGCTCCTGTGAATTGCCAGTAGGCAATTTGCCAGATGATGTTGAGGCGCGTCTTCTCATAATCAAAGCAAAGGCGGACTTGAAATCTCCGCGTCTGATTAGGCGGGCTGTCAGGGACAACATGATTGACTGAGAGATATCGATGCCACCAAATCAAGCCTTCGATTACTGAAAATTGTCAAATTTTATATTATGTTGAAACTATGCAAATAAATATTTAAAGATTTTTTCCATTTACCAAGTTTTAATAAATATAATATCTTACCCTAGTGCCTAAATAATATAAATTTATAGTAATAATATGCTAACTAATATACTAGTAGAATCTAATATGGTGGTAAGTAGCTTGGTAAATTTTCAACCTTAAATTCATCATTTTGAGTAAGGTCACAAACTTGGTACATTTAAACTAAAATTCATTTAATTCAAGTAATTTATTTTATACACATTTATGACATTCCAACCAATATATTTAGGCATTTTATCAGCATATAGTATTCTTTTAGTAACACAATGTATAACAATTTTTCTTTCAATTTTCTTTTTTGCATATTTATATCCATAGACTAGAAGAGAGAGGTATAATTAGAATGACACAATCTAGGGTATTAGAGTGACACAGTATACCAAATAAATTTAGCATGCACCTACAAATTTTGGTGTATAGTTTGGCATATTCTGGCTCTACTCTCACAGATTTTGTCACACAGGTTGGCATAGAATAAAAATATTTAGAACAAGAGAAGTCATAATAGAGTAAAAGTGATTTTGATGTCAATGTTTGATTAAATTTAATAGTAGTTACACTAATAGAGTTTAAAGAAAAGTATCCAATAGCAACAATAACTAGGTTAATGCATTAAAATAGTTTATTAAAAAGGACATTTAAGTTTTTTTCAGACAGAACCTAAGACCCTTTATGGCTTTGTTCCATAAAATTTTTTTGTGTACTTTGGTATATATACAAAATATTTTGGATTTTTAAATCGGGCATATATCTAAAGTCTTCCAAATTATGGATATATATTGATTTTTAGGATATATTAGATCCATTCAGTGCAAAAAAGATACTTAAAATGCTAAAAATTAGTATACAGTTTAATTGCTATTTTAAAATATGCAATGCTAAAAATTTTTGTGCTTATGGCAAAAATTTATTTTTTTCCCTTTCTTTGCAAAACCAATAGCAATGGCAAAATTAGGATTTTTGTCTGAGGAGAAAGGTTATATATATACCTAAATATTAGTGTGCAATGGAGCAAAAAATGGTTAAATAGTCCTTAATACGAGGGGCACTGTAAAAGTTTTTAGCCATGCCTGGTCAGAACAAGCTATCATCATGAAACTTTCACAGCTTCTCAAAGTACTCGCCGCCAGCTTGCACACAAAGTTTCATGCGCTCAAACCAGGCAGAAAAGCAGTGGCGCCACTCAGCATCAGACATGTCGGAAACCAGCTCATCAAAGGCATCAGCAGCGTCTTCAGGCGAAGTAAATCGCTTGCCACGCATGCGATCTTTGACTTTCGGGAACAAGAAAAAGTCGCACGGGGCGAGGTCAGGTGAATAGGGCGTGTGGCTCATCAGAGAAACACCGCTGGACCTCAGAAAATCCTGCGTTGCATGCGCAGTGTGCGAGCTGGCATTGTCCTGGTGGAGCAACAGGCCCCGCACTCCTGTCTTTGGTCGTGATTTTCTGATGCTGGCAAACACCTCGGGCAGGCAAATGTCTGTGTACCAGGCAGCTGTGACTGTGCGCTGCTGCTGCAGCCTCACAGTTGCCACATGGCCGCCTCTCCTGAAGAACACAGCCAGCATCAGCTTGCCAGTGCTCCTGCCTCGCACAACTTTGGTCGGAGGTGCCTCAGCAAATGCCCACACACGCGACTGACACTTTCGCTCTGGCTCGTAGCAGTAGACCCAAGTCTCGTCGCACGTGATGATGTCGGAAACTGCCTTGGCTTGGCCATTTTCGAACTTCCGGAGCATCTGCTGGCACCAATCTGACCTGGCCTGCTTCTGCTCAGCTGTGAGCAAGTGAGGCACCCAGCGACTCGTCAGCTTGCGCACGCCGATGTGATGGTGCAGGATCTGCTGGATGGCATGCGAATGAATGCCCAGGGTCGCCTCTATCTCCTCATAGGTCACTCGCCGATCTGCTTCAATCATGCTGCGCACAGCTGCAATGTTTTCCTGTGTTATTGCAGTTGGCGGCCTGCCTGCCCGAGCCTCATCTTCGAGCGAATCCCGTCCGCGCCGAAATTCGCAGAACCAGCCGGTGACAGTTGCAAAGGACGGGGCAGAGTCTGAGAAAGCTGCTGACAGCCTTTGATGGCTTTGGTGGCAGTCTAAACCAGATTTGTAATCATAGTAAATCATTGCACGAAAATGCTCCCGATTCAGTTCCATAACGCAAATGGAACAGATGCTGAAAGTGTATTGGGAAATTAAGTGTAGCTAAACAGGTCTGCAAGCTTTTTGTTTGAAAATTGACCTGCAGGCTTCTCTAATGTGCTATTTTAAACGTGTGAAATATGAAGCAGATCTGAGCTTTTATGTAGTCATGGCTAAAAACTTTTGCAGTGCCCCTCGTACTCACAGTTTGGAAGACCCTAGATGCATGACAGACTCAAACCTACAACTTTTTAAGTATACCAGTATACACCAAAAATTTTGCCCAATAGAACAAAAAATTGTTATACTATATCTTAATGGCCATGTTTAATGTCTTATTTATCTTACTTTCCATAGCTACTATTTATCTTGTTGTTATTGCTATTTGGCACTATTAATAAAATTTTAAACTTTGTTTACAATTTATAAATATAAATATTGTTATAAATATTATCATATTGTTATAAATATTGCTATAAATAATATTTATAAATTAAGTTAAATATGGACATTTAAATTATTCTTTATTCTTTTTTTGTCAATTCTAATTAAAATATATGCCTTTATTCTACTAATATATGCATATATATGTGTGCAACTTGAAAAATTTGGTTGGCTAATGTGACTTGGTTGAAAAAAAAATTTGCGACTTACTTGGGGCAAAAGTTCCAAGGACCAAAAAAGGTCCCGCAAACCATTTCTTACCTATAACTTGCCTACTTGCTACATTGTTTTACTTTTCTCCTCCAAATTAAACACTTCTACTGCCCATCATATAATTTACCCCCTCCATTTTGTGACTCACCCCCTCAATTTTTATTGATTTTGTGACTTATATTGGTGATTTTGCTACTTATATAGGTAATCTTGCAACTTACATTGATTTTGTGACTTACATTGGCAATTTTGTGACTTACCTTGGTCTAATCTGGCCAAATTAGTTAGCCAGATTGGCCAACTTGGCCAATATGCATATGCATTATTAAATCTATTTATCTTATGCCAAACTATGTGATTGTGAATAAATACTAGAGTATACCAAACTGTAAGAAAAAAAATTGTGAGTATATGCCAGATTAATTTGGCATAAACCTCCTTTTTTAGACTTTGGCCTAATACTCTTACCTTGTATTTTTACCCAATGCGGGAAGGACTAACTGAAATTGCATCAACAATTGCAACAATTTCAATGGCTATTTTTGACTCAATCATTAAAAAAAACTTTGAGTCAACTCTTTTCTAAAAAAATTGCCAATTGTCAGGTTTTTATAGGGATGCACATATATTTCAATGATGTCTAGGAACCTAGGACCTTCTGGGTTTATTTTTTGGATGGGCACAGGATGCAAAATTGAATTAAGTTCTTAATTTTAGGATGCAATTTCAGGATTTGGGATGCAATTTTTTAAAATTCCCATTTAAGAGTTCTTTTATTGTGAATAATTAAAACAATCAGGATGCAAAATCACATCCTTAATTGAATTTCAGGATGCAATTCTTAAAGTCAAGATGCTTTAGCATCCCTATCACACAAAAAATAAACCTAGCTGGGAATCATATTGTAAAAATGGTAGGAGTCATTCTGCTTAGCCCAAAACTTTCCTTTTGTCAATAGAAATGAAAAAAAATAATTATAAAGTTGACTTCTTCCATTCAAAAGTTATAGAATGCTAAAAATTTATATATATATATGTATATATTTTTGGTAATTTTTTATCTCAAATAACCTGCAGGAAGTTCCCTATATGCAATGTGCTATAGTTTTTACCAACTATGCACCCTGGGTTTATTTTTTGGATGGGCACACTATGCAAAATCTCACCATGTTCTAAATTTTAGGATATGATTTTAGGCATTAGGATGCAATTTTAAAAGTCCCATTTAAGAGGTCTTTTATTGTGAATAATTAAAAAATCACAATGAAAAAATCGCTTCCTATATTAAATTTCAGGATGCGATTCTCTAAGTCAAGATGCTATAGCATCCTTATCGCATAAAAAATAAACCCAGGGCAGTATACACCAATTTGCTAAAATTTTTCTGAATCCACTTTTTTACTCCTAATTAGCACAGTTTTGAAAATAAAAAAACATGTATAAAATGCTTGACAACCTTTATCTTTTCATTCATATGCACTAAATGTACAATGCATATGTCATTTAAAAGATCTACTTGTCTACTTTCCAGCAAGTATAAGATTGTTGGTGTATCTTACTTATATAGAAAGTTATAACCACTTAAAAAGACCGGTTTTTACCCAATTATCACTATGCACATGCTAAAAGTTAGCTCACTGGACACCCTACTGATATTTTACTTGTAATTAAAAATTTTCAAATTTATATTTAGATAATATAATGAAAAAAGGTAAAAGCACAGCTATTTTATAATTTAGCTTAAAGTTGTACAAAACTGAACAATAGTATTCAGCAGAAAATTATACTAAATCCAGGGTTAATTGGCTAAAAATATAATGGAATGGGAGTGGGTGCAAACTTGCATCTGAAGCTTATATTTTTGTTGCAAACAACTGAGCAGAATAGCTAGTTTCCATTGTGAGAATATAAATAGTGAAACACCAAAATAAAAATTATTTTGAGCAGCCGAAAAAAGATATAAGATAGATAAAAAGGTAAATAAAAAGAAATTATAAAAAGAGAAAGTGAATGACCTGAAATAAGATCGATCGTACATCTGATTGGATCAGATCTAATTGGAGTCAGTATAGATTTAAATTTAAACAAAAAAGCACAACCAAATAAACTTATAAACCATACTTAATCAAGAATTTTATTGTGATAAATAGGGTACCCTAAGCTTATTTTCTTGCGTTTTACTTTCTGTTTTTGACGATATCGAATGCAAATTTTATTATGTCATAGGCCTATTTGAAATTTCAAATTGCCAATCGAATCTTTCCAATTCACGCGGACAGCATCTGGCTGGCAACTACACTCTAAGGTGTTTAACGATGCAATTAAAAAAGAACGTTCTTATTGACATGGCTTAACGCATTATATATGTGATTTGTAATCTAAAGTATTTTTGCATTAAATAATTCTTTCTGCATATAAGGAGAACGCTGCATAAACATTTGTGTTCAGAGACTCAAGTCTAAAACTAAAAACCAGGGTATTGTCTGTTAAATGGCCATCAATAATGGCAATGCTCTTTTCGATATTGAACTTGGAGAATCTCAGGATGCAGTAGCAGTTGCACGAGGAATTTCATCAATAGGGTTATCAGGAAATACTAAACGCGGTCATGAAAGTGATGAAAATGGTGATGACGACTTTGATGTCTCTGAGAATATGGACAGTAAAATGGAGCAAACTCAAGTAAGTTTTTTGCAAAAAATGTAAACTTATCAAATATATTTGACTGCTATACTCTTACTTAGACCTACTGCTTGTATTAAAAAATTGGCTCTAAACTGACAACCTAAATGGAGTAGCTTCTTATATACATGGCTACTGTCTCCAGTGTGTGAGCTTTCTTTTTTAGAGGCACTAATTAAATAATATTATAATAATCTGTAATTAAATAAATAATGAAACTTACATTTTGCTCAAAAAAACTATTAAAATTAAAAATAATTTTTTATTAATTTAGATTTGTATAAATATGACTTAAAAGCTTCAAACTTTTTTATTTTTAGACAATACTAAAGAAGGCCATAGATACTAAATGGGTTAAGTTATTTATTGAAATGATATTTTTAGTGGATTAGAAATGGTTGCATATACTTATACTCTTGTTAAAATAGGAATTGCAAATATGCTAAAAGACAACTCTTATGGTGCAATATAGTTTGTTATTATTGTTATTAAAAGACAAATGCCAACATGTTTAATAGACTACAAAAACTAGAACTAATTGATTAGTCTAATCATTTATGCATGCATAATAGTTGGCAAAGTCAACCAACCTGGCCAACTGATTTGGTGGCTAACCACAGTAAGTTGCAAAATTGGTAATGCAAGACTGCAAGTTGCAAAATTGGCAATATAAGTTGCAAAATGGGCAATGTAAGTCACAAAATCGGGGAGGTAAGTCACAAAATTGGTAATAATTGAGGAGTTAAGTCGCAAAATCAAGGGGGAAGTCATAAGATAGGCAGTGTAAGTCCAAAACAATTTTTTGTCTCCTAAAATTGTGCCATGCACCAATACAAAAGCCCTATGTGTGCCATTGTATTCTTACTTAGAGCAAAAGTTTAAAGGACCAAAAAAGGTCCCACAAACAATTTCTTCTCTATATCTTCCTATTTGCTACATTTTTGCTTGTAATAATCTCCTCTAAATCTTTGCAAATTTGCCACATTTTTACCTTTTTGCTACTTACATTGCCTATTTTGCCTATTATATTGACAATTTTGCACTAGGTTGTGCACCAATATGCCCAAGACCATTTGTGTGTGCCACTTGTGCACTATTGTGCACCAAAAAACTTACATCTGTGTGCCAGAATTTTCCAACCAAACTGCCACCTTCCTGACTATGGGTGTAAGTATAAAATAGTAATAAAATGTAGCAATTATTAAGATATATGAAAGACATTGGGAAGATTGGTTTCAATGGACCTTTTTTGGTCCTTCAAACTTTTCCCTCAAGCAAGTTGCAAATTTTTTTAACTAAGTTGCACCAACCAACTGAATTTTCCAAGTTGTGCACATATGTAATCATTGATCTTATTAAGTAGTCCATGTTGGACTATTTGGTTATCTGCAAGCACAAGGGGTATTTGCAGGCAAAAGGAGGGGTTTTTATAAACAGGAAAACTTACCATGACAAAAAGGTAGTTTGAAGTACTAAAAGGTTTGTTGTTTTCAGTTATTGTTGTAGCCTAGTAGCTAGGGCACCTGCATCATGCTTGGAAGGTTGTGGGTTTGAGTCCCAGCCATAGGAGACAATTTGTGCCCTTGAGCAAGGCACTTAATCCTGTATTGCTTCAGTTCACCCATCTGAGATTGGGTACCAGTTTGAGCTAGGTAAATTTAGTGTGGGTGTTGTGGCCCCTCCAGCCCAGCCCTAAGGCTGAAAGCTATATGCAGCCCTTGGATGCACTGTGCAACTAGCTGCAGCTGTGCCGTTGGCTGTACATCTGATTGAAAGGCCGGGTGTCTAAAATTATTATATTATATTTTATTTACAATTGTACATGTTGCAAGAGTATACTTCTATTCTGAAGTGCAGCTGTTCATATTAAAGTGGATTGCTTACATTCTGATAAAATATGTTTCACATTATGAAATGGGCTACTTTTTACATGCTGAAATGTAAGTTGTTTAAATTACATACAGCTTTTGTTTAAGCTAAATAAGTCATTTATAAGCAAGGAAGTAGCAGCTTCATCTGCTGTTTTGATTAGTTTTGATAATATTGCACAATCTATCCTTAAAAATTCCCTTTTTGACAGTGCGACTTTCTAGTCAAAGGCCCGCTATCCTACAAGGAAAGCGTTGACAATCCAGTCAGCATCGATATTAACGAACAACTAGTCAATTCGTCGTCCAATGGTCGAACCGAATCCAAAGATTTCGAATTATTAAAAGTCCTTGGCAAAGGCGGCTACGGCAAGGTGTTCCTAGCTAGGAAAATACGCGGCAACGATCGCGGCTCCATCTACGCCATGAAAGTGTTGAAGAAGGCCAGCATAGTGCGCAATCAGAAGGACACGGCGCACACTAAATCCGAGAGAAACATTCTCGAATTGATTCGCCATCCGTTTCTAGTGCAGCTGCACTACGCGTTCCAAAGCCCCGGCCAGTTGTATCTCATACTGGAGTACCTGGCTGGCGGCGAACTGTTTATGCAATTGGAGCGGGAGGGTGTCTTTAATGAGGACACCGCCAGATTCTACTTGTCAGAGATTGTTCTAGCTCTGGGTCACTTGCACTCGCAGGGCATTGTTTATAGAGACTTGAAGCCGGAGAATGTTCTGCTTAGTGTTACAGGTGAGCGATTTAGGCCTTTAATTTTTTAGCTTTAAAGATTCAAACATCTAAAGATTTAAAGATAATCATGGGGAGTTAAAAGGTTCCTAATTTCTAGAAATCGTGGTGACTTAGATGGTTCTATATTTTAAAGATTCAAAGGACGAGGAAATATGAAGTTTAGAAGGTCCGAAGCTCTATAATTTCTTAGAAATTGGCACTCAAACGCTCCAAGCTTAATGAATGTACATTTCAAAGTCACGAATCTTCAGGAAAAATTTTTTTCAAAATTCTGAGCTACAAAAAATGTGAAATTAAAGTCAAATATGTTTTCTATGCCAGGTTGATTTTTTGCCACGAAGACTTAGGTTCAAGTTAGCTATTTTTAGACATCAACCAAGCCGATTTATTTGAGCAGGAGCCAAGCCAAATATAGACAGAGCTGAATTAATTCTCCCCAGACCCTCCCATCCTTGTCTGCTAATCCTACTGATTGGGATCAGATTAAACGGGAATGGGAGCAGACGAGAAATCCCTAAAATTAGACTTCGCGACACTCAAAATAAACATGGCTAAAGTACATACAGAACAGAATGTATAATAAAACCGATGAAGAGAGTACAGTATATAGCTAGTTTTTTTTCTGGTAGACTTCTATATTTAGCTAAAGTTGGATCACTTCTTTGGAGCCTAATATGTTACAAAATCATTTCTGCACCGTGCTAATCCATTATTTTTATATACTAACCTTTAAACAATCTTGATACTCCATTATACTTAGCACACTCAGTTTAGACTCTATTTGATAAGCTTTTTAAACATAATAGTCAATTTTATAGCAGTGCCAGTGTACTATAATTTGATTGCTAAAGCAATTTCGCAAACTTTAATGAATCTCCCGTGGGAATACGACATTTGTTTTAGCGATTTGAAAAGTATATAGTTTGACAGTTGCGCTTATATTTTGCAGCAATGTTAAATGCAAACTGTAAAGTGCAAAGTTTATATTACTGTACATAGCAATGTATCATTTGCTTTTTAGTGCTACCATTTAGATAATTTTTTGCCTAGTTTTGATACCTCATAATCGTGTCTGGAAGAAGGTCCTGAGCTCTTAAAAAAAGCGAAATGGGAAATGTTTGGTCGCATGTATAAAAAGATAAACATGCGGTAGTACCAACAAGCTTCAGAAGAGAAACACAAACCCCAACATTCGTCTAAACCGATCCTGGAGGATTTCGCATTCCAATTTCACTCGCCCATTTTTCAAAATCCCTAACTTTTTCTCCCCACAATTCCTCAAATTTAGGGATTTGATATTCAAGTTCCAAATGGATGCCTTCTCTCTTCCTCCTCCTTGTTCTTCCCCTCTGCAGTTATGATTTAAAATGAAAGGATTTTGAATAATCTTTGGGAATAGGAAATTTAAGGGAATTTGATAGCACACCGCGCCGATCGCCCACCCAGGTCACGTGAAGCTGACCGATTTCGGTCTGAGCAAAGAGGCCATCGCCGACGACGGAGTCACGCACACATTCTGCGGCACAATTGAATACATGGCCCCGGAGATTCTGATGCGTCGGGGACACGGCAAAGCGGTGGACTGGTGGAGCCTGGGCACCCTAGTCTACGACATGCTCTCTGGCGGGCCGCCCTTCTCTGCCGACAATCGAAAAAAAACCATCGACAGAATATTGCGCGCCAAATTGCAACTGCCGCCCTATTTGACCAACGATGCCAAATCTCTGTTGCGCTGCCTGTTGAAGAGGGCGCCTGCCGAACGGTTGGGCGGCGGACCTGGCGACGTTGAGGAAGTCAAGCGGCACGCGTTTTTTAGACGGGTCGATTGGCAGAGAGTGATTGACTTGGATTATGCGCCGCCATTCATACCGGATTCCGTGCTGGTGGGTTGCGAACTGCTTCCGGTGTTTTTTGCTTAGTGTGTTTATCAACTACTTCCAGTGTGTTCTGTTTAGAGTGTATTTGTCAACTACTTCCGGTATGTTCTGTTTAGAGTGTGCTTATCAACTACTTCCGGTGTGTTGTTCTGCTTAGTGTGTTTGCCAACTACTCGTACTTCCGGTGTGTTGTTCTGCTTAGTGTGTTTGTCAACTACTTCCGGTGTGTTCTGTTTAGAGTGTATTTGTCAACTACTTCCGGTGTGTACTGTTTAGAGTGTGCTTATCAACTACTTCCGGTGTGTTCTGTTTAGAGTGTGCTTATCAACTACTTCCGGTATGTTCTGTTTAGAGTGTGCTTATCGACTACTTCCGGTATGTTGTTCTGCTTAGTGTGTTTGCCAACTACTCGTACTTCCGGTGTGTTGTTCTGCTTAGTGTGTTTGTCAACTACTTCCGGTGTGTTCTGTTTAGAGTGTGTTCGTCAACTACTTCCGGTGTGTTGTTCTGCTTAGTGTGTTTGCCAACTACTTCCGGTGTGTTGTTCTGCTTAGTGTGTTTGTCAACTACTTCCGGTGTGTTGTTCTGCTTAGTGTGTTTGTCAACTACTTCCGGTGTGTTGTTCTGCTTAGTGTGTTTGTCAACTACTTCCGGTGTGTTGTTCTGCTTAGTGTGTTTGTCAACTACTTCCGGTGTGTTCTGTTTAGAGTGTATTCGTCAACTACTTCCGGTGTGTACTGTTTAGAGTGTGGTTATCAACTACTTCCGGTGTGTTCTGTTTAGAGTGTGCTTATCAACTACTTCCGGTATGTTGTTCTGCTTAGTGTGTTTGCCAACTACTCGTACTTCCGGTGTGTTGTTCTGCTTAGTGTGTTTGTCAACTACTTCCGGTGTGTACTGTTTAGAGTGTGCTTATCAACTACTTCCGGTGTGTTCTGTTTAGAGTGTGCTTATCAACTACTTCCGGTATGTTCTGTTTAGAGTGTGCTTATCGACTACTTCCGGTATGTTGTTCTGCTTAGTGTGTTTGCCAACTACTTCCATTGTGTTCTGTTTAGAGTGTGTTCGTCAACTACTTCCGGTGTGTTGTTCTGCTTAGTGTGTTTGCCAACTACTTCCGGTGTGTTGTTCTGCTTAGTGTGTTTGTCAACTACTTCCGGTGTGTTCTGTTTAGAGTGTGTTCGTCAACTACTTCCGGTGTGTTGTTCTGCTTAGTGTGTTTGCCAACTACTTCCGGTGTGTTGTTCTGCTTAGTGTGTTTGTCAACTACTTCCGGTGTGTTGTTCTGCTTAGTGTGTTTGTCAACTACTTCCGGTGTGTTGTTCTGCTTAGTGTGTTTGTCAACTACTTCCGGTGTGTTCTGTTTAGAGTGTGTTCGTCAACTACTTCCGGTGTGTACTGTTTAGAGTGTGCTTATCAACTACTTCCGGTGTGTTCTGTTTAGAGTGTGCTTATCAACTACTTCCGGTATGTTGTTCTGCTTAGTGTGTTTGCCAACTACTCGTACTTCCGGTGTGTTGTTCTGCTTAGTGTGTTTGCCAACTACTCGTACTTCCGGTGTGTTGTTCTGCTTAGTGTGTTTGTCAACTACTTCCGGTGTGTTCTGTTTAGAGTGTGCTTATCAACTACTTCCGGTATGTTATGTTTAGAGTGTGCTTATCAACTACTTACGGTGTGTTCTGACTTCTGTTTAGAGTGTATTTGTCAGCTACTTCCGGTGTGTTCTGTTTAGAGTGTGTTTATCAACTACTTCCGGTATGTTATGTTTAGAGTGTGCTTATCAACTACTTCCGGTATGTTAAGTTTAGAGTGTGCTTATCAACTACTTCCGGTGTGTTATGTTTAGAGTGTGCTTATCAACTACTTCCGGTGTGTTCTGACTTCTGTTTAGAGTGTATTTGTCAGCTACTTCCGGTCTGTTCTGTTTAGAGTGTGCATATCAACTACTTCCGGTATGTTATGTTTAGAGTGTGCTTATCAACTACTTCCGGTGTGTTCTGTTTAGAGTGTGCTTATCAACTACTTCCGGTGTTTTCTGTTTAGAGTGTGTTTATCAACTACTTCCGGTGTATTCTGTTTAGAGTGTGGTTATCAACTACTTCCGGTGTGTTCTGTTTAGAGTGTGTTTATCAACTACTTCCGGTGTTTTCTGTTTAGAGTGTGTTTATCAACTACTTCCTGTGTTTTCGACTTAGTGTGTTTATCAACTACTTCCGGTGTATTCTGTTTAGAGTGTGCTTATCAACTACTTCCGGTGTGTTCTGTTTAGAGTGTGTTTATCAACTACTTCCGTGTGTACTGCTCCGGTTGTTTCTGTTTAGTATCAATTTTTAATTACTTTTCCACCCAGAAATCGGACGCCGATGTCAGCCTATTCGACCCGAAGTTCACCCAGGAGAAGCCAGTAGAATCGCCCGAGGAGGATTCCGTTCTGTCTGCGTCTGTTGCCAACGTTTTCCAGGTTGGTTTCAGACACGGAAAGCTAGTTTTTTTATAATACAGCTTTCACAAGTATGCTTGTACTAATCAAATTATCATAAAACTAATTGCAGGGCTTTACATTTGTGGCCCCGTCTGTGCTTGAGAGTGTCTACAAGGAGCCATGGTGCTCGTCCTATCGCGATCAAGCAATGCTGGCCAGGCGAAGGACCAGTGGTGGCGGCGGCGGCTCTAGCTCTGGTGCTGCTGCTGTTTGGTAAATTTACCTTAATTTGCATTAATGTTTGTTCTCCTGTCCTGTGTTGTTTCAGTGTAAAATATTGCTCATTTTCTAAGTACTAGAGCACTGGAAACATGCTATATCGCTGACGGGATTCTTTATAGCATTAATTATTCGTTGTAAATTCGCAATTGTAAGCAGCCAACAATTTTTTATGAA
Source organism: Macrostomum cliftonense (assembly GCA_950096795.1). Lineage (NCBI taxonomy): Eukaryota > Metazoa > Platyhelminthes > Macrostomidae > Macrostomum > Macrostomum cliftonense. The sequence continues at coordinate 90,835 of CATNEM010000101.1, read as the reverse complement.
TAAGAAGTAATTGTTTGAACATTCTGCACCAATCTTTTTGTGCATTCGCAAGGGTCATTTGCCTAAATACTCTTTCTTACTCACCGCCTCGGTTTACACACGCAAAAAGTCATCATGTGTACGCACCCCTATAAACTCTACCCCTCCTCCAAGTACACACGCGAGAAGTTATCAAGTGTACGCACCCCTATAAACTCTACCCCTCCTCCAAGTACACACGCGAGAAGTTATCAAGTGTACGCACCCCTATAAACTCTACCCCTCCTCCAAGTACACACGCAAAAAGTCATCAAGTGTACGCACCCCTATAAACTCTACCCCGCATCCAAGTACACACGCGGGAAGTCATCATGTGTACACACCCCTATAAACTCTACCCCGCCTCCAAGTACACACGCGGGAAGACATCATGTGTACATACCCCTATAAATTCTACCCCTTTTAGCCCTATCTTTATGTTGAGACGCGATAACTCATTGTCCTCAAGTAATTTTAAGTAATTTGCTTATGTGCCTATAATCGTTTGACCATGGTGTAAAAACAGTTCCCATAACTAGCGATTGTTGTGAATTTTGTTTGTTACTGTTTTTACATAGATTAGCATAATTTTATGTTGGTTATTTATTTTTTTATCTAAATTTACATTAGATTTTTGGCTTACTGGACGAAAATTTGAATTTTGCTAAGCATTGAGTTTTTAATCAACGGTGATTTTGTGACATTTTAAAAATAAAATTTTATATACAATTGTCTGGTTTCTACTATAAGTAGGATAAATCGAAATCAAACTTTAATATTGATAGCCACACTGGCCAAGCTGGCAAAAATGCTCCGAGGCCGTCTAGACCAACACTGGCAGCTAGTGCAGAGCAGGCATCGCCTATCCTATTGCAACCGAACAAGACCAGTCCTACAGGCAGTGTTGTAGTCGATGCGAATGCAGTAGATTGCAATAATGGCCGGCATTCGCGACAATCTCAATCGCAAAGTCAAATGCAACAACAAAAATGTCGCATTATGTAGTCGTTGGTTGGATTGGTTCGCGGTCGCGGACTGCATTATGTACCCGTATAAATATTTTTCTTTTGTTTCAATCGGTTAAAAAGTTTCTTGAAGATTGCTCTGAAAATTTATAATTTAATTTGCTGCGGATGTAATAATGTACAAAATTCAAAGCTGTATTTGATTTGGTAAAGTCACTTGCAACTTGAAAGTACCTTTATGACCAACTCAATATTTCAAGCTCTGTTATTCCTAATCACTTTAAAACTATACTCTCTCTTGAGAAACCAACCTAGCAAACTCTAACCATCCTTAATGTACTCTCTTGAGCATCCAACCCCCATCAAACTCAAACCATCCTAAATGTACTCTCACTTTAGCAGCCAACCCCCTATCAAACACTAACCATCCTAAATGTACTCTCACTTGAGCAGCCAACCCCCTATCAAACTCAAATCATCCTAAATGTACTCTCACTTGAGCATCCAACCCCCCTATCAAACTCAAACCATCCTAAATGTACATTCTCTTGAGCACCCAACCCCCCTATCAAACTCTAACCACCCTAAATGTACTCTCACTTGAGCACCCAACCCCCCTATCAAACTCTAACCACCCTAAATGTACTCTCACTTGAGCACCCAACCCCCCTATCAAACTCTAACCACCCTAAATGTACACTCACTTGAGCACCCAACCCCCTATCAAACCCTCACCATCCTTAATGTACTTTTTTGAGCAGCTAACCCCCTATCAAACTTCAAATTTTTTTACCACCCGCCTACTTTTGAAGTTGATGGTGTCAAAATGAAGCTTAAAGCAGGCTCTATTTTATTTTCAAATTGTGCGTGACGGTCTGGGCGCAATAAATGCTTTTCCTGAAGGTATATATGTGTATTATAGAGTGCAATTACAGGTGCTTTTTTCCACCTTTATCTGCATCAATTTTTCCTGTTTATTTCATGAACTGCAAAATCCAATTATAAACATCCCTACCCTTATTCATCCTAAAACAGCCAATCTCCCGCGGCATTTTCCCACGGTGGCGGCTCCGATGAACAGCAATTTCTATTTGAAGAATCCGAATTTCCCGACGCTGACGATCATAATAATTTTGCTGCTTCTAGTAGAGGCGCCCAGCAACAACAGCAGCAACAGCGGAACGTCCAATCCCAGTTAGATTATTTTCCACCGCCGCAGCCGCGACCGAGCGCACCGACTGTGGCCGCTAAAAAGGTCAATCGGTACTGATCATAATGAACAGAGGAAGAGCAAAATTTGAATGGTACTTTCGTATTCGAGCGGTACAGCGTACGTCGTATAGGTATAAAGTCTATTTTGATATGTAGCCCATGTGCCCACAAACACTAAAAATCTAACCAAAAAGCATCTATAAAATCTTACTTAATAAGTTTTATTATTTAGCAACAGTTTTCTGAAACTATATGAACGCATTACTGATTATTTTTGGTTGCATTGCTACTAAAAAGGTCGCCTAAAGCCTGCCTACTGCTGTCTTCCAGTAGTAGAATGCGCGAATTTTAATTAAATTAACCGTGTGTGTCCCGTTGTTTTTCCCTTTTTTGCTTTTATTGATTTATTTATAGCCCAATTTTAAAATGCCACCTGATACGCGAAATACTACTTTTCACAGTAGTTTGTGCCTAATTACATTGTATGGTCTTCCCGCCTTAATTTATGTTGAATTTAAAGATATGTCTGTTAATTTTGCGCGTCAACCAATGATGATATTTTCAGTTTGCGGCTCCTTGCTTTATTGTAGAGAAAGCTTTCTGGCTGTCTGGCTGCTTGTCTGCCTGTCTGTCTGTGTCTGAATGTATCTCTCTTATTTCACTCTTTCTTCTCTTTGTCGGGCCCTAGAAGCCCAAATTAATTTAAAGCTTCTTTATTGGTTTCGGATTATCAACGTTATTTTTGGCGAGTTAAGTTTAGTTGAATGATTATTAGTTTTGCTTTTTGTTATCTTATCAGCAATTTTTTGAAACAAACTAGGTTAGAGAATTGCAGTGCTGGTCAGTCACACGTCTTTCAAAGAATTTATTATATTTGCCGCTTTCTCTAAAAATTAGTTCAATTTATGTTTGAAAGTTTTGTCTTTGACTACCTGCTTATGTGGTTATTTAATGCGGAAAGGCCTTTGTGAGACAGGCTGAAATCTAAAATTACTAATGGTTAAAAGATGGTTATGGAAGCCTATTAAATATATTTGTCATTCATTTCGGTAACTATAATCTATTTTACTGTCTTAATATTTTTGGGAATATAAATTTCGTAGATTGTACTTTTTGAGTTTTTTATTTCCCTATTGTTTC
>CATNEM010000101.1:0-82500 GCA_950096795.1 Macrostomum cliftonense | reverse complement strand
AGTGCGAGCTGGCCTCAGAACCGTTTGACAAATCGGTTTGCCGGTATTGAACGGCTGGCCAGCTGGTCAAAGGGGCCGTCTGCGAGGCCGTTTGCAGGCGTGCTCGCTGCTTGGGTGCCTGGCCAATTAATACCGTTGGATAAACACCAATTATCGAGACAATTGTTAATTTGTCACATTATCTAGTTTCATAGTAGAAATTAACTAAATGGTTAGCTGACAATAGATATATATATCTATTTTTAACGCCATTTCACACCAGCGAATTGCACTCAATATTTGAAAATATTATCTTACTACTATAAGTACATAAGTTAAGCTCAAGATTCAAAAAAGCCAATTACCAGAAAAATCTGACCGCTAGTAGTGCGACTCCACGGCCTTCGATGACACTGGCATCGAACCGCTAAAAGTTAAAAGCTGTGATACTTAACGATAGATAGATAGATAGATAGATAGATAGATAGATAGATAGATAGATAGATAGATAGATAGATAGATAGATAGATAGATAGATAGATAGATAGATAGATAGATAGATAGATAGATAGATAGATAGATAGATAGATAGATAGAAAATCTCTGCAGCAAAATTAAAGTCTCCCTAAAAGCACAATATCCTTTCGTGAATTCAGAAAGTCTACTGAAAGTCTCTCCGAGCAATTAGCCAATCGCCCCGAGCACTTGAAAAATCTCCCAACCAGGTAGATAATCTTTCCGAGCAGCTGGAAAATTTTTGAGAGCCGTCAAAAAATCTTCCCCCAGCAGTAAAGTAGAAAACCCAGCCAGCAGTTAGAAAACCCCCCAATCAAATAGAAACTTTCCCCGGGCAGTTAAAAATCTCCTAAGCAGACCGAAAAGCCCCCATTGAAGAAAAATCTTCGGGTAAAAAATACCCCCCCCACAGACAGAGAATTCCCAAACCAGAAAAAGAATCCCAAGCAGAAAAAAGTCTCATAAGCAGTTGGAAATTCTACCCAAGGCAGTTGAAAAATCTTCCGGAGTATTTAAGAAATCCCCTTTAAGCAGTTGGAAAATCTACCTGAGGCAGTTAGAAAAACTTCTCATGGAGTTAAAAAACTCATGGAGCATTTAGAAAACCCCCCTCGAGCAGTCCGTAATCACCCAAGCATTAGAAATCCCCCGATAAGATAGAATGTTTGTCCTAACAATAAGAAATCCCCTAAGCAGACAGAAAATTTCCATCAGCAGCTAGAATATCCCCATCCAGCAGTTAAAAAATCTACCCGAGGCAGTTAGAAAATCTCCTCATGCAGTTAAAAATCTCCCGGACCATTTAGAAAATCCCCCTCAAGCAGTCCGAAAACACCCCAGCAGTTAGAAATCCCCTAATCAGACAGAAAAGTTCCTCGAGCAGTTAGAAAATCACCCAAGCAGCTTAAATTTTTTTCGAGCAGCCGAAAAATCTTTTCCCAGGATAAGTTAGAAAACCCACGAGCAGAAAAACCCCCCTGCAGTTAGAAAATCACTTTTGAGAAGTCGGAAATTCCAATCAAATAGAAACTTTCCCCGAGCAGTCAGAAATCCCCTAAACATAGAAAAAACTTTTGCGAGCAGTCGGAAAATCTTTCCCCAGCAGTTAGGTAGAAAGCCCCTCAAGCAGACGGAAAAATCCCCCCAGCAGTTAGAAAATCCCATTCTAGGAGTCAGAAATCCACCAAGTAAACAGAAAATTCCCCAAGCTGTCTACCCGAACATTTATAAAATCCCCTTTGAGCAGTAAGAAGATATCCTCGAAGCAGACAGAAAACCTCCCTTAGCAATTAGAAAATCTTCCCAAGCAGACAGAAAATACCCTTCAAGCAGTCAGAAATTGCCTAAGTAGTTAAAAAGTTCTCTTCGAGCAGTTAGAATATCTTCCCAAGCAAGCAGAAAATCTCGCCGAGCATTTAGAAAGACCCTTCGAGCAGTCAAAAATCCCCCAAAAAGTAAAAAAGTCCAGTTCGGGCAGTCAGAAATCCCCAAATCAGGTAGAAAATATTCCGGAGCTGTTAGAAATCCCCCAAGCAGACAAAAAAAGTTCCCGGGCAGTAAAAAATTCCCCAGAGCAGTTAGTTACCTAGCAGTTAAAAAATCCCCCTGCAGCATAAAAAAATCCCCAAGTCAACCAAAAAATTCCCCGAGCAGAAAAAAATCGCCCAAGCAGTTAGAAATTCCCCATGCGGCAGTCTCAGAAATCCACCAATCCGATAGAAAAACACACCGAGCAGTTATAAAATCTCCTTGAGAAGACAGAAAATCTCCGAAGCAGACAGAAAATCTCACTGAGCAATTAGAGAACCTTCCCAAAAAGTTTTACAATACCTTTAAAGCAGACAGGAATCTTCTAAGCAGTTAAAAAGTCCCTTTAAAACTGTTAGAAATCCCCGACTCACATAGAAAATTTCCCCGAGCAGTAAGAAATCGAAGAGGTAGAAAATCTCCCAGGCAGACGGAAAATGTCCCCCCGAGCATTTAGAAAATTTTCTTCGAGCCGTCAGAAATTCCCAAGTAGACAGAAAAGTTCCCTAGCAGTTAGAAAATCTCCTAAGCAGATAAAAAAAATTGCGAGCAGTCAAAACTCCTCCCCGAAAAGTTAAAAATTCCCCAGGCAGTTAGAAAATCCCCTTCAAGCAATCATAAAGAAATCCAGCAATCAGAAAGAAAATCACACGCGAGCTGTTACAAAGTCTCCCTGAGCCGATAGAAAATCTCCAAGCAGACAGAAAATCTCCCCAAGCAATTCGAAAATCTTCCCAAGCAGTGTGCCAATACCCTTTGAGCAGTCAAAAATCCCCCAAGCAGTAAGAAAGTGCCGTTCGAGCTGTTAAAAATCCCCAGTCACAAAGATAATTTCCTCAAACAGCAAGAAATCCCTAAGCAAACAGAAAAATCTCAATAGGAGGTACAAAATCTCCCAAGCCGAAAAATCTCCCCCGAGTAAGGTCGAAAATCCACTCAGCTGACAGAAAAACCTCCACGAGCATTTAGAAAATCCTCTTTGATCAGTCAGAAATTCTCCAAGCTGTTCCCTTCGAGCAGCAAGAAATCTCCCAATCAGATAAAAAAATTCTCAGAGCAGTTAGAAATCTCCCTGAGCAGTAAGAATATCTCCTTAAACAGTTGGAAAACTTCCGAACAGTAAGAAAATAGCTTCAAGCAGTTAGAAATCCCCTGATTAGATAGAAAATTACCCCAAGCAGTTACAAATCCACAAAGCCGACAGAAAAGTTCCCCAAGCAGTTTAAAAATCTTTCGAGCAGTGAGAAAATCTCCCCCAACGGTTGGAAACCTCCCAGCAGTCAGAAATCCCCGCAATCAGATAGAAATCTCCCTAAACAGATTAAAAATCATCAAAGCTGACAGAAAATCCCCCGGGCCATTTTAAAAAATCCCGCTCGAGCAGTCCGAAAACTACTAAGCAGTTAGAACTGTTAGATCTAAGAAATTTCCTAGAGCAGACTAAAATCCCCCAAGCAGTTAGAAAATCCCTTTTTAAAAGTCACAAATCCCGCAATTAAATAGAAACTTCCCCGAGCAGTCTGAAATCCCCCAAGCAGACAGAAAGTATCCGCGAGCAGTCTGAAATCTCCCCAGCAGGTGGAAAAGTTCCCCAAGCAGTTAGAAAGTCCCCTTCGAGTAGTTTAGAAAATCTCCCTGAGCAGTTAAAACGTCTCCCGTAGCATTTAAAAAGTCCCCTTCGGGCAGTTTGAAATTCCCCTTCGGGCCTTTAGAAATCCACAATTAGATAGAAAATGTCCCCAAACAGTTATAAATCTGCCAAGCAGACAGAAAAGCTCCCCGAGCATGTAGAAAAATGCGCATAAGAAGGCAGAAAATACCAATCGAGCAGTCAAGAAATCCCCTAGAAGTAAAAAAGTTCCCTTGGAAGCACTTAGAAATCTTCAAATCAGATAGAAAAATTTCCCAAGCAGTTAGACATCCCCTAATCAGTTAGAAAATTTCCCCGAGAAGTTTGAAATCCCCCAATCAGACAGACAACCTCCCTGAGCATTCAGAAAATCCCCTTCTAGCGGTTGGAAAAACTTCCCGATGCAGTAAGAAAACCTCCTTGAGCAGTAAAAAAGTCTCCCAGAACATTTAGAAAATCCATTGGAGCAGTCAGAAATCCACAAGCAGTTGGAAAGTCTCCCAGCACCCTAACAGTCAGAAAGTTTATAAAAGTCGTTAGAAAATCTCCCAAGCAGTTTGCAAATCCCCCTGAGCATATAGGAAATCCCTAAAAGTGTAGAAAATTGTTCCCAAGCTTGTAGGAAAATCACTACAGCAGATAAAAAATCCTGCGAGCAGGTAGTAAGTCGCTATTATAACGCATTATCAAAGACACATGCGCTTTAAAAAAATTAAGCTAATCGCAATTTAAGATTTGGCAGGCTATCAGACTTACCGATCAGTATCGTGCTCGACGAAGACCTTTTAAACAGCTTTTGCTACTTTAAAAAGATTTCTCAATCTAACAGGGCTACAAAAACTAACATTCTTTACTTACTGACTCGAGACATGATTGGCAAATTCACTGCAGAACGGCCCACGGCTACTTAAATAAAAATATTTCGCTCAAGCATCCACACTTTTAAGCCAGTTTATTCAATATTGGCTCTCCAGCTGGGCGAGAAAAAATCAATCTCTAATAAAATGTACACAGATCGCTCGAGCAGTTTTTCTATTGCCCTTGTGCACAACCATTAAGCTAGAGCTGGGGCAGTGTACTCTAGCTAGGTGAGAAAATTTATATTCTCTTCTTACCGGCGCGACAATTTAGGTAAACTTGAAGCAGTGTACTCTAGCTTTATGACGCAACCATTTCAAATAAAAAATTAGACAGTGCAGAGTTTGAGAATTATTGGCCCGCGAATTTTAACTCAGCACAAAACTTTATGACGCAATCTAAAATAAAATCATCATTCTGACAGTGCCGAGTTTGACCTTTGTTGGCCTCGCATTGAAAGCATAGGAAAAACTCGTTTTTCAAATATTTAATCCCCTTCTACTTGGAGCAAAGTTTGCAAACTTTCACGGTCTCATCCTTGAAGAATTTGCAATCTTTTGGCGAAAATTTGATCAAAATCGGTTAAGCCGTTCGAGCTCTACATTGTTACGGAGAAAGCTGCCACAGACAGACAGATAGAATAGAATACATAGATAGATAGATAGATAGATAGATAGATAGATAGATAGATAGATAGATAGATAGATAGATAGATAGATAGATAGATAGATAGATAGATAGATAGATAGATAGATAGATAGATAGATAGATAGATAGATAGATAGATAGATAGATAGATAGATAGATAGATAGATAGATAGATAGATAGATAGATAGATAGATAGATAGATAGATAGATAGATAGATAGATAGATAGATAGATAGATAGATAGATAGATAGATAGATAGATAGATAGATAGATAGATAGATAGATAGATAGATAGATAGATAGATAGATAGATAGATAGATAGATAGATAGATAGATAGATAGATAGATAGATAGATAGATAGATAGATAGATAGATAGATAGATAGATAGATAGATAGATAGATAGATAGATAGATAGATAGATAGATAGATAGATAGATAGATAGATAGATAGATAGATAGATAGATAGATAGATAGATAGATAGATAGATAGATAGATAGATAGATAGATAGATAGATAGATAGATAGATAGATAGATAGATAGATAGATAGATAGATAGATAGATAGATAGATAGATAGATAGATAGATAGATAGATAGATAGATAGATAGATAGATAGATAGATAGATAGATAGATAGATAGATAGATAGATAGATAGATAGATAGATAGATAGATAGATAGATAGATAGATAGATAGATAGATAGATAGATAGATAGATAGATAGATAGATAGATAGATAGATAGATAGATAGATAGATAGATAGATAGATAGATAGATAGATAGATAGATAGATAGATAGATAGATAGATAGATAGATAGATAGATAGATAGATAGATAGATAGATAGATAGATAGATAGATAGATAGATAGATAGATAGATAGATAGATAGATAGATAGATAGATAGATAGATAGATAGATAGATAGATAGATAGATAGATAGATAGATAGATAGATAGATAGATAGATAGATAGATAGATAGATAGATAGATAGATAGATAGATAGATAGATAGATAGATAGATAGATAGATAGATAGATAGATAGATAGATAGATAGATAGATAGATAGATAGATAGATAGATAGATAGATAGATAGATAGATAGATAGATAGATAGATAGATAGATAGATAGATAGATAGATAGATAGATAGATAGATAGATAGATAGATAGATAGATAGATAGATAGATAGATAGATAGATAGATAGATAGATAGATAGATAGATAGATAGATAGATAGATAGATAGATAGATAGATAGATAGATAGATAGATAGATAGATAGATAGATAGATAGATAGATAGATAGATAGATAGATAGATAGATAGATAGATAGATAGATAGATAGATAGATAGATAGATAGATAGATAGATAGATAGATAGATAGATAGATAGATAGATAGATAGATAGATAGATAGATAGATAGATAGATAGATAGATAGATAGATAGATAGATAGATAGATAGATAGATAGATAGATAGATAGATAGATAGATAGATAGATAGATAGATAGATAGATAGATAGATAGATAGATAGATAGATAGATAGATAGATAGATAGATAGATAGATAGATAGATAGATAGATAGATAGATAGATAGATAGATAGATAGATAGATAGATAGATAGATAGATAGATAGATAGATAGATAGATAGATAGATAGATAGATAGATAGATAGATAGATAGATAGATAGATAGATAGATAGATAGATAGATAGATAGATAGATAGATAGATAGATAGATAGATAGATAGATAGATAGATAGATAGATAGATAGATAGATAGATAGATAGATAGATAGATAGATAGATAGATAGATAGATAGATAGATAGATAGATAGATAGATAGATAGATAGATAGATAGATAGATAGATAGATAGATAGATAGATAGATAGATAGATAGATAGATAGATAGATAGATAGATAGATAGATAGATAGATAGATAGATAGATAGATAGATAGATAGATAGATAGATAGATAGATAGATAGATAGATAGATAGATAGATAGATAGATAGATAGATAGATAGATAGATAGATAGATAGATAGATAGATAGATAGATAGATAGATAGATAGATAGATAGATAGATAGATAGATAGATAGATAGATAGATAGATAGATAGATAGATAGATAGATAGATAGATAGATAGATAGATAGATAGATAGATAGATAGATAGATAGATAGATAGATAGATAGATAGATAGATAGATAGATAGATAGATAGATAGATAGATAGATAGATAGATAGATAGATAGATAGATAGATAGATAGATAGATAGATAGATAGATAGATAGATAGATAGATAGATAGATAGATAGATAGATAGATAGATAGATAGATAGATAGATAGATAGATAGATAGATAGATAGATAGATAGATAGATAGATAGATAGATAGATAGATAGATAGATAGATAGATAGATAGATAGATAGATAGATAGATAGATAGATAGATAGATAGATAGATAGATAGATAGATAGATAGATAGATAGATAGATAGATAGATAGATAGATAGATAGATAGATAGATAGATAGATAGATAGATAGATAGATAGATAGATAGATAGATAGATAGATAGATAGATAGATAGATAGATAGATAGATAGATAGATAGATAGATAGATAGATAGATAGATAGATAGATAGATAGATAGATAGATAGATAGATAGATAGATAGATAGATAGATAGATAGATAGATAGATAGATAGATAGATAGATAGATAGATAGATAGATAGATAGATAGATAGATAGATAGATAGATAGATAGATAGATAGATAGATAGATAGATAGATAGATAGATAGATAGATAGATAGATAGATAGATAGATAGATAGATAGATAGATAGATAGATAGATAGATAGATAGATAGATAGATAGATAGATAGATAGATAGATAGATAGATAGATAGATAGATAGATAGATAGATAGATAGATAGATAGATAGATAGATAGATAGATAGATAGATAGATAGATAGATAGATAGATAGATAGATAGATAGATAGATAGATAGATAGATAGATAGATAGATAGATAGATAGATAGATAGATAGATAGATAGATAGATAGATAGATAGATAGATAGATAGATAGATAGATAGATAGATAGATAGATAGATAGATAGATAGATAGATAGATAGATAGATAGATAGATAGATAGATAGATAGATAGATAGATAGATAGATAGATAGATAGATAGATAGATAGATAGATAGATAGATAGATAGATAGATAGATAGATAGATAGATAGATAGATAGATAGATAGATAGATAGATAGATAGATAGATAGATAGATAGATAGATAGATAGATAGATAGATAGATAGATAGATAGATAGATAGATAGATAGATAGATAGATAGATAGATAGATAGATAGATAGATAGATAGATAGATAGATAGATAGATAGATAGATAGATAGATAGATAGATAGATAGATAGATAGATAGATAGATAGATAGATAGATAGATAGATAGATAGATAGATAGATAGATAGATAGATAGATAGATAGATAGATAGATAGATAGATAGATAGATAGATAGATAGATAGATAGATAGATAGATAGATAGATAGATAGATAGATAGATAGATAGATAGATAGATAGATAGATAGATAGATAGATAGATAGATAGATAGATAGATAGATAGATAGATAGATAGATAGATAGATAGATAGATAGATAGATAGATAGATAGATAGATAGATAGATAGATATTTATTGGTATTAGATTGTTGCCTACCGCAGCATCCAGAGTCCTGATGTTGAACGGAGCTTTCCGTTGACGCAGGCACTATTGGGCTGGCAAGAATTGTATCTCCATCAACGGCATGCTGCTCTGCCGGTGTTTCAGTGTCCTTAGCTGTGATCATTTCAATCGTCGCCTCCTGTAGTTTTAATTGGGCGAGATTTCTGCCGTTTCCACTGTTGTTATTCTCGTCTAGCAGAACCGCAACGAGAAGTTTTTGACGTTGAATTTCGCCTCGAACTTCCGTCTCATTGCCGCCGAAGATTGCTTTTTTCAAAGCGCTTTGGTTTGAGTCGGTTATCCAGCTCTTGAGTAAGCAATTATCAATAATGACAGCTCTGCATCTGCAATTTTTAGATTTCCGATTTTTTCGGTCTTGTCCGCCAGCCATTCCGTTTTCGGGCCGTTCCCCATTCACGAGTTCACTTTTTGAGGCACTTTCTTGAAGTGTTTCAAGAACAGTTTCCCCGAGACAGTTGACGGTTTCATCGTTTTTCCGATTTCTGTTTTTACTTCGAGAGGCTTTGACCTTTTCAGCTCGGAGTTTCGTTTTATTTTTATCATCGATTGCCTCGGCATAGTGACCGCTTCCATCTGCTTTCACAGTGCTAAATTCACTTCCATCGGTTATGACGACTCTCTTCTTGTGTCTGTGGCTGCTTGCTTTTGCTCTTCTGACACTCCGTTCGCTTTTATCTGTCATTCCATCTGCTTGTTTGCTAGAATTTGATGTTCCAGATCCGTTTCTGTCTTTAACTTCAGTATCACTTGTGTTTTTCCTTTCAATTTTGTCAGCTATTCCGTTTCCATCTGCGTTTATAGGCGTCGCATGGTTACCGCTTCTTAAAAAATCAGTTTCGGCAATTCCAGACTCGCTCGTAAAACATTTTTCTGCAGCTTTTTTGCTTCCGGTCTCACTTCCATTAGCTGCACTGCTTCCAAGCTCACTTGCATCAGATATCTTTCTTCCAGACTCGCTTCCGTCAGCCATCTTGCTTTTAGACTCACTTGCATGAGCTATCCTACTTGCAGACTCGCTTCCATCATTTATCTTGGTTCCAAACTTACTTTCATCCACTAGTTTGCTTCCAGGATCACTTCCATAAGCTATCTTGCTGTCAGACTCGCTTCCCTCAGCTACCTTTCGTTCAGACTCGCTTCCATGAGCTATTTTGCTTCCAGAATCGCTTCCATGAGCTATCTTGCTTCCAGACTCGCTTCCATGAGCGATCTTGCTTCCTGAATCGCTTCCATGTGCTATTTTGCTTCCTGAATCGCTTCCCTCAGTTTCGGTTATTGCAGACTTGCTTCCATCAGCTCGAGCGCATCCGCTTCGTCGTTCAGTTCTGACAACTTTTTCATTTAGGCTTCCATCGCCGTCAGCTCTCACCATTAAACATCCTAGTCCACTTCCATCGGCTCTTCCACGCTCGATCTGGAGTCCACTTCCATTGGTTCTTTCACTTCCGCTTGCGCATCCACTTGCATCGGCTCCTCTGTGCCCGATGCCGGGTGGAGTTCCACTCCTATTGAGGCCGTTTCGTGCCAAACATTTTCGCAAATCGCCTGAAACAAACTTTTTCCAGAACACACTGTCACTGTCATTCTGTAGTTCATCATCATCCGAATCGATATAAATAGTCTTTGTCCTGTTATTGTTGTTAGTCTTTGTCCGCAAGGTGAGCCTGAGCAGGTCGCGCTGTTCTCGTTTAGCTTGCCGAAGTCGAGAGGACGCGGCCGATCTTCTTCTAGGAGATTTCTTGCGCTTGTAGTCGGCGTCTGTTGTAGCAACGCAAGCGTTGAAAAGTCGCCACATGCTACGTCACAACAAACAAAAAACTAATCCATGATATATTATGTTCACTATGGGCAGGCTGTTTGACCTTGAAATAATTCATGTAAAAAAACTTGCCGAGTTTAGTTTAACCATAGACTCGGAAACTAAAAAAAGAAGACCGTTCGATCTTCTTGCTACGTTCTATATTTGTCGACTTGCAAACGATAAGCATTCTATCAAACTCGATAAGTTTAAATACTCGTAATGAATAAGCTTTCGCAATCCTGAAATCCTAACACAAACTGTTATTTGCTTTAGATTTCTTCATATTTTTTTCATTGATGCAATCAAAGTTTTGATAAGCTTCAAATTTTTTATATTTTAACTACTCATTAAGTAGTAACAAACAATAAGCAAATGACAAAAGAATTACAACGGTGTAGAAGCCAAAAGTCTATTTTCAGGTTTAATATTGTCTGTTCTCTCGAATAGTGCAAAATAAGGAAGTTTCTCGCCATTATATAGACTTTGGTCGCGAGGAGCACGAAAGTAACAATTGTTATACAAGACATAATATAAATAAAAATCAAGATAACAATCGCAGAGCTCGTTGCGTTCACTCGCCCAGAGCTTTTCGTTACTTTGACACACAACGCTGAAGTAAAAATGTGCATCTGTTTTGACTTTCTGATTTTAACACACAGTGTACACTGTATATGCCTTAATGGGGGTTGGTCCTCATAACGTACATTAAACACCCATGCCCGGCCTGAACCAAGGACCACTAGAAGTTAATTTTGTTAGAAGGACGCAGCATTAAAAAATTGAAGGCCGAAAATACACTGAAATAATAAGTTTTAGCCATAGACAAAAATTAGAAAATTTCTATCTAGTGTAAAATCGGCCTTCAATTAATTGAAGTGTAGCGTCCTTCTACTTTAGAAGTCCTTGGCCTGAACTTTGCGTGAAATCATACGCTCGTAAATTAATGTCCCCTGTAATGATAAAGTAGTCCTTGAATGTTCACTGGTCCCCAGATGAGGCCGCGCCAGCCCTAGTGTTAGTAGGCGAGACTCTGTTATTGTTTTGGCTGTCCGGCCCGTAGAACACAATGTTGCAGCTTTCACCGCAGCCACGTTTTGTATAGACGGCGTACAACTTGGGCACAAATTGAATGCCTAGCAGCAGCAGGGGAGCCACTGTGGCAGAGAATGCCAGCATCAGGGCGCTGCTATTCAACGAGGCGGCCGTCAGCACCAGCGGCACGAAGGCCGACCAGAGAAACAGGCTGCAAGCGGCGCTGATCAGGATGCAGCGCGAGTCGTGTAGGTTGTCCGGGAGGGATCTGTGTTGGGGTGACAGCATAATGTGTGGCTTAGATTAGTTCTGTCTTGAAGTCTTTGTCATGCACTGCCAATAAAATTGAGGAGTTTTAGCCTTGTGGCTAAGGCATCTACCTTAAGACCGGAAGGTCGTGGGTTCGAGCTCCAGCGTGGGGAAATTATTTGTGCCCTTGAGCAAGGCACTTAATACCGCATTGCTTTTGTTTAAGCCACAGATAATAAATATACTATTAATAAGATAGGCCACTTCTTATCTCCACTTGGGGACCATACATGTGACTACTCTTAGGAAGTGACCGACAGTAGTCTAATTTGCTTGCGCAATAATAGAAAAATTCTTGCATTGAATTAGAAAGGAGTTAAATTTAAAGTCTGTTCCTGAGACCTGGCAGACTCTTCACATTTACTAAACCTTTGTTTTTGGAGAATTGAAGACCGGTTAATGTGGGAGCCAATGAGAGCGCACCGTTGGTTTGGGTACAAGCTCATTAAATGCACATAATAAAAATTGGTTTGCGCTCTGAGCCTAACTAAATAAACACCCCTTACACTGCCTTTTTATATCTTTTACGCCTATCCAAGCTATATAACTTTATTAAACATTTCTCATTAAATTGAATTTCCGAAATTGCCAGATTTAATAATTGGCTGCTAAAGTCTGTAGATTTTTATAAATAAGCATTGAGGGAAACGTGGGTAAGGGGACCCCGGGCCAGAGCTACCAGGAGGCAAGCCTCGAGATGGCCGCGACTAACTACTGGACTGGGTATATTGGAGCCTACTAAAGGGTTTCAGCTATGAGCAGGCCCCCACTGCCTGCCCCTCTCCCCGAGGCACGAAGCCAGGAGCAGATCTCGAGCTCTAACTGGGGGTACGGCCAACAGGGCGGGCTACAGGATTCAGGGGGGCGAGCGGTGCGCAGAGCGGCGCTAGACAGGGGTCCAGTTTGGGGGGAGGCGAAAGACTCAAGTCACCACACGGCACGTCCACCGTCTCTCCAAAAACAGATCTGCGGTACTCAGAGCACCGCCGGTCCCTATCCTGTTCCATCTGTACGGTGAGATTGAGCACTGGGACTATCAGAGCAAATGCGCTCTCCAGGCTTATTCGAAACACACCGCACAGATGCAGGCGGGCTTTCCGACGGGTAAGAGACCGTCTTTACGGTCTAATAAATAAGCATTCATGCGAAGCTCCAATTTACGATTAATACGTAGATATTATCGCACTGAAATGAATAGCGATACTATGTAAAAATAAATTAAGCATTTCGCTAAAAAAACGCTACTTATAACTGGTCCTAAGAGTAAGTAATTAAGCGAAGTGACAATTTGGTATATTTATTATACGCTCGTATATATCTATATCAAGGACACCTTAAGTAGAAGGACGGGACACTTCGTTTCCTGGAAAGTTTTTTGAGTCCAATTTTCGCGAAAAAATGCACTACGGAGATAGGAAATTTGCAGTTTTTCGACATAAAATTAAAGATTGCGCTAGATTGGAAGCAGATGCAAATCTCATCTTTTGATATGTGGTTTTTGCCTTCTTACTCTATCGAACTATGTGCGTCTTAATTTGTGATAAATTGATCTTCCTATTATTTTTATAGATATCAATTCACTTTCGTCAAAAACTACTGAATGGCAAATTGCCCATCCAGAGAGTGAACCATGTGACTGATCTACCAAATTACTCAAAATACTGATAGATACAATTGTTCTTTGAATAAAACAGACTTGATTAGAAGAGAACTGAACCTGCGCAGCTGCTAAAATGCAATTTTATTGAAAATATAATTTTCGACAAATGTTTTGCAAGGGAAATTATTTAAAGATCAATATTTCACAAATTAAGACTTACATAGTTCGATAGAGTAAGAAGGCAAAAACCACATATCAAAAGATGAGATTTGCATCTGCTTCCAATCTAGCGCAATCTTTAATTTTATGTCGAAAAACTGCAAATTTCCTATCTCCGTAGTGCATTTTTTCGCGAAAATTGGACTCAAAAAACTTTCCAGGAAACGAAGTGTCCCGTCCTTCTACTTAAGGTGTCCTTGATATAGATATATACGATATATATCAAAAGATGAGATTTGCATCTGCTTCCAATCTAGCGCAATCTTTAATTTTATGTCGAAAAACTGCAAATTTCCTATCTCCGTAGTGAATTTTTTAGCGAAAATTGGACTCCAAAAACTTTCCAAGAAACGAAGTGTCCCGTCCTTCTACTTAAGGTGTCCTTGATCTATATCTGGGGCTTAAATACAATTATATTGCATTTAACGTTGAATTACCTGGTTCGAATAGCCAAGCAGCTGGCAGTCGATAGCAACAACAAATTAACAGACAGAGGTGCCCAGAATGCGCTGGCATCGTGCAGCCTGCAGTGCAGCTCAACCACCGGTTTCTCATCAGCGCCGCCAGCAGTCATCACGGTGCTGCCGAGCTCCTGGCGTTGCAGTGCTATTGGGGAGGTCAGGCTCAACAGGAGTACGATGGCCATCTGACGGGATGGTGGTTGTACAGCGTTGACGTGTATATTAGTAAATGGAATTTTACATTTTTTGTTTGTTTTTTGGGATCATTTAATGTAAGAATTAAGTACACTTATCTACAATTTTTTCATGTAAAGTAACCAATTAGGCTTAAAGATTTTCATATTTTTACTTATAGTAGCCTGCTTAGAATTTCTTCTCTACTGTCTGTCAGTGATGGCTCAATTCTTTGAAACAACTATAAGATAATTTATTGCCTTCGGTTTGCAAATTTATTGCTAAAGTAAGTTTATTGGAAAAATTTTACATGAATTTGCTATACTTTCATTTTATCGGTTGTAAATTATCAGCTTAATTAAACGGAAAGGAGATTAAACGGAGTGACCCTGATAGATCCTTCTGCATCAAGCTGCGCGTACTTATGATTTAGCACTTTATAATTAACAGTCCGACTCTTGTAAATAGCAATTGAAATGGTTTTCTTGTTCTTCAGCTATTGGACCCGATCTTGATGCTTCTTTTTTCCAGCACTTCCTCTTCTTACCATTCCCCTCCCTGCACTTCGCCTCCCTACAATTCCCCTCCCTGCACTTCGCCTCCCTGCACTTCCCCTCCCTACAATTCCCCTCCCTGCACTTCCCCTGCCTACAATTCCCCTCCCTGCACTTCCCCTCCCTACAATTCCCCTCCTTGCACTTCCCCTCCCTACAATTCCCCTCCCTGCACTTCCCCTCCCTACACTTCCCCTTCCTAGAATTCCCCTCCCTGCACTTCACCTCACTGCACTTCGCCTCTCTAAAATTCCCCTCCCTGCAATTCCCCTCCTTGCACTCCCCCTCCCTACAATTCCCCTCCCTGCACTTCCCTTCCCTACAATTCCCCTCCCTGCACTTCCCCTCCCTGCACTTCGCCTCCCTGCACTTCGCCTCCCTGCACTTCCCCTCCCTGCACTTCCCCTCCCTACACTTCCCCTTCCTAGAATTCCCCTCCCTGCACTTCACCTCACTGCACTTCGCCTCTCTAAAATTCCCCTCCCTGCAATTCCCCTCCTTGCACTCCCCCTCCCTACAATTCCCCTCCCTGCACTTCCCTTCCCTACAATTCCCCTCCCTGCACTTCCCCTCCCTGCACTTCGCCTCCCTGCACTTCGCCTCCCTGCACTTCCCCTCCCTACAATTCCCCTCCCTGCACCTCGCCTCCCTGCACTTCGCCTCCCTGCACTTCGCCTCCCTGCACTTCCCCTCCCTACAATTCCCCTCCCTGCACTTCGCCTCCCTGCACTTCCCCTCCCTACAATTCCCCTCCCTACAATTCCCCTCCCTGCACTTCCCCTCCCTACAATTCCTCTCCCTACAATTCCCCTCCCTGCACTTCCCCTCCCTACAATTCCCCTCCCTGCACTCCCCCTCCCTGCACTCCATTCCCGCAGCCGGACTGTCTGTCTGTCTCACCATGGAGGCGCAGACCGCAGTGCAGAGGGCGCAGACACCCCTGGACTTGGCCAGCACAGGGGCCGGCCGGCCTCGTAGCGAGGCGTTGAACACCAGAAAAATTCGGCCGGTTTTTGCCAGCTGGGCTGCGTAAGACAGGGTCAGGCCGAGCTGAAGACACAGATTGGCCGCGTTGCACCGGATCTGCGTGGGCTCCAGCACCATCCAGACTGGCACCAGGAAGATCAATTGAATACCTGAATGGGTTTTTTGTGGTAGTGCAGGTGCTTGAGAAGCTTGAAATTAAACGGAATAGGACGATTTTATGATTGCGCGTCGACCGATGATGCCAAGGAGAAGGGATGGGTTTAGTTAAATAAGTTAAATAAAACCCAAAGCTATGCGCTACAATCATACCCATCAAACAAGCGATTGACAACTCGAGACAGCTGGCCTTAATCAACGGATGCCATCGATTAATCCAGAACAGCGCAGTTACCGTGGCCGCCGACGCCGACATTAGCAGAGCGACACTCAAGCAGACAAAAGACTCTGGCTTGCCGAACATTTTGTAAGCCTCTATTTCCACGCACCTATCCCTGTCGTTTTCAATTGGCCAGGTAAATCTTGGGCAGGCCTGACAGGTGAGCTTGTCGTGCGGAGCAACAATTTGATTGGCCTGTGGACAGGGACGACAGCTGAAGCAGCAATCGTCAGTTGGCACTCGGATGTGACCGCCGGGGCAAGGCGGACTGCAGAAAGATTCTGGCTCCGAACCGTCCGGTGTTGGCCAAACTGGCTCCGTGTCCCAAGGCATTAGGATGCGAAATTTGCCATGGAGCTGAAATTTGAAATGAGCTTGACGGTTTGCCGGGCATGTTTGCAGTGATGCCTTGGCTGCCTAACTGGACAGGCGCTGGGTTAGGGCTTGACGGATTGCCGAGCAGTCATTGGCTGCCTTAGACAAGTGATGGGTTAAGGTGGTTAAGTGGTGGGTTAGGGCTAAAAGGATTGTCGAGCGGCGATTGGCTGCCTCAGACAAGTGGTGGGTTAGGGCTAAAAGGATTGTCGAGCGGGGATTGGATGCCTTGGAGGAGTGGTGGGTTAAGGCTAGAAAGATTGTCGAGCGGCGATTGGCTGCCTTGGGGGAGTGGTGGGTTAAGGCTAGAAAGATTGTCGAGCGGGGATTGGCTGCCTAGGACGAGTGGTGGGTTAAGGCTAGAAAGATTGTCGAGCGGGGATTGGCTGCCTAGGACGAGTGGTGGGTTAAGGCTAGAAAGATTGTCGAGCGGCGATTGGCTGCCTTGGACGAGTGGTGAGTTAAGGCTAGAAGGATTGTCGAGCAGTCATTGGGTGCCTTAGACAAGTGGTGAGTTAAGGCTAGAAGGATTGTCGAGCAGTCATTGGGTGCCTAGGACGAGTGGTGGGTTAAGGCTAGAAAGATTGTCGAGCGGCGATTGGCTGCCTTGGGGGAGTGGTGGGTTAAGGCTAGAAGGATTGTCGAGCAGTCATTGGGTGCCTAGGACGAGTGGTGGGTTAAGGCTAGAAAGATTGTCGAGCGGCGATTGGCTGCCTTGGACGAGTGGTGAGTTAAGGCTAGAAGGATTGTCGAGCAGTCATTGGGTGCCTTAGACAAGTGATGGGTTAAAGTGGTTAAGTGGTGGGTTAGGGCTAAAAGGATTGTCGAGCGGGGATTGGCTGCCTCAGACAAGTGGTGGGTTAGGGCTAGAAGGATTGTCGAGCGGGGATTGGCTGCCTCAGACAAGTGGTGGGTTAGGGCTAGAAGGATTGTCAAGCGTTAATTGGATGCACCGGAAAAAAGGGGTAAAATGACAAAATAACAAACCTGCTGACTGATCTGATACATCGGTTTTACTTCGCCTTCGTCCGTGAATTCAATGTCTCCCGTGACGCCGGAAAAACTACCGTTCCTCAGCTGTTCAATCAAAAGTTCGGGTGTCAGGCATCGGTCTAAGTTGACATTTTTACGGCAGAATTTTTTGATTGCTCGAATTGCTGCCGTTGTTGCCACTCTGATTGCGTCTAATAAACGGGCCAGTGGTGCTACAATGATCTCTCTCGACAATTGGCTCCAGTGGCCAATGTTTTTATCTGTCGATCCGTCGAGGGAGAGTTTTCTGAACAGCTGAACGCCTCCAGGATACAGAGCGGAGTTTTCTTCTAGAACAGAATAGTTTAAAGCCCAATATTTCTCAATCAAACTCGGCGTTGAATGCGTTAGAAACGACACGTGAATAGCGTACTCCGAGGCGCCGTTCGGATGTATGACACCCGAGTTCACGTCGCTAGTAACAATGACGCCATTTCGATGATGAATTTCCTGATAGACAGCGTTCGATAGAGCGTTGAAAAAATCGAACAGAACAAAGACTCGCAAATGAGGGTGCCGTTTTATCTCCTGAAGACGTTTGTCAAATAAATCGTATTAATTCAGTGGAATCTGAGACTGATTACTATCGGCAACTTCCTGCAAGACTCCTATATGGTGGGACTAAGACTCCTAGATGGGGGGACTAAGACTCCTGGATTGGGGGGACTAAGACTCCTCGATTGGGGTGCCAAGACTCCTGGATTGGGGGGACTAAGACTCCTGGATTGGGGGGACTAAGACTCCTCGATTGGGGTGCCAAGACTCCTTGATTGGGGGGTGCCAAGACTCCTGGATTGGGGGGACTAAGACTCCTGGATTGGGGGGACTAAGACTCCTGGATTGGGGGGACTAAGACTCCTGGATTGGGGGGACTAAGACTCCTGGATTGGGGGGACTAAGACTCCTGGATTGGGGGGACTAAGACTCCTCGATTGGGGTGCCAAGACTCCTTGATTGGGGGGTGCCAAGACTCCTGGATTGGGGGGACTAAGACTCGTGGATTGGAGTCTTAGTACTCCTGGATTGGAGTCTTAGTACTCCTGGATTGGAGTCTTAGTACGCTTTGGAGTACCCCTTTGAGGCTTTTTGGTGGCTCCCTAAGAATTATATTGTCAATTTTCCGTCTTTTTATCTCGTCCGTTCACACGTACCAGCAGTAGCTGCTCATTGGTGCCAACAGCCCCAATAGCAAACGTGAAGGCAATACAAAGCGATGCATTGCGACGCTGCAAGCCTAGTCGAGTTTCTGAAGCCAGTCCTCTGCCGTACTCGTCGTCTCGATGCAAAATTGCGGCGTAGCTCCAGTTAACCCTAGTAGCCAGAAACTCAACAATTTCTCGAGCCTGATGAGCGTCATTAGCAACCAGTCGAAACAAATTCGGATAGAGCTGATTGCACGCCAACTCGCGACTACTCGCCTCAGTAGCCAGTTGAGGCAATCGCCACTGTTGAATCATCGTGCTGACTAATTTAGTACGACTGCTGAACCAGGCGGATACAACCGCGAACACCGGGTAAAATGTTTCGTTCAATTCGGAATTCCATCGGCCGCACTGGGGAGCAGCTGCATAATCGGGGAACTGTTGGATGGGACGCAGGCGTCCAGCTAGGCCCAGTGCTTGGCTATTGTTCAGACACGGATCTAGATGAACGAAACCAAACGTGACGTTGTACTTTTTAGCTAACCAATTTGGTATTTGTTTGTTGGCCTCTTCGATTGCGTAGTGAACCGCCAGATTGCGAAGAAATTCTTCTTCGGTTGGCGGTCGGCTGGCATTGTTGCAATCAGTTCGAGACTCGTGAATGACGGCTAGGTTAATGACGCCCGGCTGGCAGACAATGTAACTACTGGCAGTAGTCACCCATGTCGTGACAGCGACTGTCACTAACAAAATTGTCGTCGTCAATAATTTCGGCATCGTATTGTTCATTTTTTTCAACCGATGTTGTTCTTCAAATTTTCTGGTAAGGCTAAACCGTTTATAGTTGCAAGCTTTACGCGTCCTCAACTCGGAGCTTTATCTTTTGATTAAATCTGCGCGTTATTTTGAGAGAGACTGGCTAAGCCCAAAAACGGTAGTTTATCCGCAAACCACGCACTCCATAATCATCACACGTTTCCGCACCTTATCTTACCGTCGCCTATAGTGCACGAACGTAGCAAAAAAATCTTCGTTTGTATCCTCGAGGCTTATCAGTATAGTTTATTTTCTTACCTCCATCGCATGAGTTCCCTCCCGTAGAATCTCATAAGTTGTTGCCAAATTTTAGCTTTTCTCCCCTTAAGTGCAACATTTGGTTCGCTATAGACCAGAGTCCATGGACAAACAACGAACTGAACCATTAACCATTAACTTGGTGCTTGAATTTTGCTTTTGCTTCTAGTCTGTTTTCCTTTGCTAGATATGATGCCCATATGGTACATGCTTTATTTACATGCTAGCTGCGCGGCGCATCTGAAGGCTGTGTACAGCTGATCAGTCCTGAAAGGCTGAAGAGGCCGCACTGAAGCTCAGACTGGTATCTAATCTCCGCTGGCTGGACTGAAGCATTGCAGGATTAATGCCACACTCAAGGGTCTCGAACCCACGGCCCTTCCAGTCACAAGGCAGATGCCCTAGCCACTAGGTAAATTATTTCGAGGAAAGGATCACTAGAAGTTAACGTTTTATAGTTTAACGACCCGTTAACTTCTTGCGGCCCACGCTACAATACAAGCTTATTTTGCATGTCTAAGAGACAATTATTTCTTGGTCGGCCTGGATTTTTTTATCAATTAGTACAGTCTTGCTGCTCCAGGCCTTGGCTGAATGTCACACAGCAACACTGCTTTATGCGGGACAGTAATTAATAAGAGTAAGATGAATTTAATCCAGTTCAACACTACGAGTATACGAGCTAAGAACACAATGGATTAGGTTCTCTATGTCCAAATCGGTACGATGTTAACGTTCAATACGATTAAAATAAACCCTTGGCTTAAACTTGCAAGGCAAATGTCGTACATTTGATTACAAGTACTTATTCAATTGTGAAACTCAAATTACTAAGCGTAAATATGTCGAAAAATGTTGCGAATTATTACACTGATACCCTAATTTTCCGCATTAATGAGTGATACAGCAATACACTATTAGTAGTACAAAACAAACGAGCTACAAAAACAATTTGTTGTCTTTTTTGAAGTGCTTCCCTTTACTAGCAAACATCTTATCTACGGCTCGTTCGTTTTATCTACGGCTAATTATAAGACCGTATTTTCCTGGAATCCGCAAGGTGCCAAGCCGTCCGTTCAGGATCTCCTGTTTCCTAGCCAGGCTCTCTGGCTCGGGCCGCACCCGGTAGCGCTGCATGATGGCCGTGAAGAACAGGAAGATCTCCATGCGAGCCAGAGACTCCCCGACGCAAGCCCGGCGTCCAATCAGGAACGGGATGAGGTAGGGGCTGCTCCGGTAGCGACCGCTCTCGTCAAGGAAGTGCTCCGGGTAGAACTCGTTGGGCTTCTCCCAGTACTCCGGGCGGTGGTGGACGCCGTACACATTGGGAATAATGAAGGCATCTGTTGGGATCCGGTAGCCGTGGAAAGTGGTTGGCTGGACAGCTCGATGGAATATCCCCATAGCAGCCAACGAAGCTTTGCGATAGCCCTCGTCAATCACAGCGCACGTGTAGTGCAGCTCGGTCTTGTCCTGCATTCTCGGACGCCTTGACTGACCGACGACAGAGTCCAGCTCCTGCTGCACTCGCTCCTGCACCTCCGGGTAGAAGGCCATGTAGAGCATCAGCCACTCCATGGAGCGAGCGGTCGTGTCGGTGCCAGCTGCGTAGAACTCGAAGCACACGCGAATGAGTTGGAACTCCTTGAACGTATCGAAGTCACCCATTTTCTCTGCTTTGCGTTTCTCCTTGAGAAAATAATTATTTTTGTTGAAGGATCGCCATGGAAATGCATGAATTTAATGAATTTAATAAATTTCTAGCATGCATACCTGGATGTAAGCATCGCACAGACACTCCGGCTCCGTGTTCTCATCCACCATAATCTTCTCACGACCGGCAACTTCATTTCGAATGAATGAATAAATGTGTTCAAAGTTTTCAACAATGTCCCTTGATAGGGGAAGGAAACTGGCGAATCTGTCCACAGCCGGGAACAGAACACTGGCCAACTGGGTGAAACCGTCGTCGAGTAGCTTTTTAATCAGCTCGTTGACCTTCAGAAACTCGGGATCGTTTCGCTCGAACCGGTGACCGAGTGTCATCTGCGTAATGATCGAGTTAGAAGCCAAGCCGAATATGCTCAGCTCTTTGATTGGCATGCCAGATGTCGAGGCTTCATCCAGCGACTCGAATATGGCATCCAGCTGATCATCCACCATCTCCACTGTGTGAGCGCGAGCAAAACCAAAGTCGCGCAAGGTTCGCAGACTCAACCGACGATGCTGACTCCACATCTCGCCCTCTGTGAAGATGATTCCGCAGTTTCGAGTCAGCTTCTGAAAGAGACGCAACTGTGTGCGTCCGGCGAACGTGTAGTCGTCCAGCATCTCCTTCAATAGCGGGTACGAGTTGACCACAATAAACAAACGCGAGCCCAGGTAGAAGGAGACAATGTCGCCGTACTTTTCGGAAATTTTCTGCATTGTTAGGTGCAGATTGTTGGGATCAACCCATGGCAGACGGCCAAGAAGGGGTACTCCTGCCGGGCCGGGAGGCAGATCGCGTCCCTTGAACCAACTGTATAGGAGGTAGGTCCCGAATGCGGCTGGCACGGCGGCGGCTGTGGCAAGCTTCCGGAAACTAACATCGGATGAAATCACGGAATCAGCTAGACCGGTTAGTTGTTCGGGGAACAGTTGGCGTAGCATTTCGTCCGTTATGGCTGCTTAAATGATTTATTGTTTAGCTCGTAGTAATTGCGTCTAGTTGAAAGAATAATTTGAGCCACGCAGCTTGAAAACTTGACGTAGTTTGTTACAGGAAAGGCTGTCTTGCACTCGCATTGCGTGCTCTTAGACTCTTTTTGCTTGTCGCAAAATGTACAGTTAATAACGGGTGGACCATTTTCTTACGTTTGAATTGCGTAGACTGACGCGTACATTTGGCATGCGTACACTGTTAGTTGTTGTGCAAAAGTTGCTGGCATACCCCTCACGCTGGTATACGAATGTACATTTGTATATCAAAGCAATAACCTTTACACATATTTCAGCTTTGTTTTGATATTTCATCAAAGTAGCAAATGTTTTCTTATTTCAAAGGCCAAATACAGGAGGGCTTTGTGCTCTGTCTGCCTCAGCGCTGCCAAACCGACCAATTATGCACAGGAGCGGAAAGAAATTCGAGGTCCCTGTATATTGAGCTTAAAAGACCTATGCACATTTTAGAGTTAATGCGTTGCCAAGGCTTTTTAATTAGAGTGGAGGACAAGGGCGATTGACAATATTTCAATATCATCTTTGGATCTGGTGTTTACGACAGCTGAGTCATAATAATCTACGGTCAAAGTAGAAAAAACTGGAATAACTGTAGCCAAAATATTCTCGACAAAATTCAAGGACTCAATGTGACTAATATAATCAAGCAGTTCCTCCCGTGAGGGTAATTAACTTCTTGGGATTCAGAAGTTGCAAGGGTGAGAAGGAGAGAGGCAGGGTCATATAGGACGAGAGCCAGTTAGGGTCAGAAGGAGAATCATCAATTCAAGTCTGGAGAATTTAAAGACAGCAGGCTAGTTTTAAACTGCAGTAGG
This sequence comes from Macrostomum cliftonense, assembly GCA_950096795.1. Taxonomy (NCBI): domain Eukaryota; kingdom Metazoa; phylum Platyhelminthes; family Macrostomidae; genus Macrostomum; species Macrostomum cliftonense. The sequence continues at coordinate 58,853 of CATNEM010000101.1, read as the reverse complement.
TGCCTCATACCGCACCATCGTAGCACTGGCCACGTCGATCATCAAGAGGCAGTAAAATAAAGTTAAAATACATGAGGCAGTTGATGATCCGAATTACAGGGTACATGTAGCTGTTGCCTCTTTGCCTCTATTGTGAATACACATCGTGTGCACTTTTACAATATTCGGATGAGTACTGCACTCGGAATCATTTCTAAATGATGTGAATCAATCAATCAATAATCTCTAAGTTGGTAAACCGAAAGTACAGCGAAGTACGCACATGTGGGTATACAATGTAAATGCTCAAATATAATAGCATAAAAAATTTTTAGACGTCAAGATTTTCAAAATCAACTGTTTTTAAACTAAATAAAAATAAACACTTAAAAGCATAAAACGTGAACTTCTTGTGGTCCTTGAAATGTGAATCATAATTATGCGTCACAAAATGGTATATTAATGTATAGGTACATGTACATATACGTCACGGAAATATATAATGGTCAAACACGTCTGCGCGTAGCGCATGAGTGTCTGTGTCCATTATTTCACGATGCGAGATGCCATAAAATGTAATTGTAATTGTAACTAAGGGACAGTCTGGTCATTTTTTCAGCTTCATGAAATTTTTTGGCTCTTGCATCCCATGGCTTGCGCTTAGTTTTTGCCTAGGCTGGCCAATTTTGCTTTCCGTTGCGTTTTAGATGTTCTTTAGTTACGATGAGGATGTTTTTTCGGTCCTAAGTAGCTCGCGATTACTACACAACAACAAAATTAATAATGGAGACAGTGAAGTGAGCTTCCATCGCAAAACGCAAGCTTGATTTTGCGTTGGTTTGAAATTATGTTTGGTTGGTTGTTGGGGAAATTGGGGTTGTTGGCTTTCTTAGAAGCACCTGAAGTTTGGGGTTGCGCTATAAAACAAATCTAAGTAGGAGTGCGTCGAATTAGAGCTCAAATTATAGCCTCTGGCTACCGCTTAATTTTTATTTTCCAGAAAGCTATAAAATAAGCCTATGGTAGCGGTTTTAATGGAAATGCACCAATTTAATTTATTGACTTAACAAATTTCCTTAATTTAATCAAGAATGTCGATTCGTCAACGGCTACGGCGATTGTAGGGCGACTAATCGATATTGAAACGGTAACGGGACTGCCACCACTTACTTTTAAGCGAAAGTAAGAAACTAATAGTAACTGACGCAGATTTCGCTCGTAATAAAGTCGTACCGGCAGCTGTAGAGCTGAGTAGAATGCAGGCTGAGAATGCAGGCAGATTTGAATGGAGTCCAGGCTGGCGATGATGTACGAACGGCGAGGGTTGGGGGCTGGCTTCTTTAATAACTAAGGCAGAAGTCAAGGTCAAAGACTCAACTTCAATTGGACTCAGGGACTGAATTCTTCAGTCAGATTATTACAAAGGCTGTAGTAATAATTAATTAACTAGGATTACTACAGATTCAGCTGCTATGTATGGTGCTAAGATATGCTCAACTTATAGAGCGGCTTATGGAGTAACTATACGCGAAAGTAGCGGTCAAGGGTTGAGCAGCCGTAGCGGTGCACAGCGGGTGCAGAAAGCAGCGGTCTGAAAATTGACTAAAATTAAGTTGCGCTGCTTATATATACAAAATTGGTCATTGCACTGCTCATTGGTAAGAGCAGTAGCGCGTGAGCAGAATCATAGATTAATCGGGCATTACACAGGTGATTGGATATCATACTGAACTATATTTCCGGTAGAGTCGCTCGCTTAGCGAGAAGTAGAAATAAGAAAGTTAGAATCAACATTTATTTTATTTTAAATTCGACGCGTTTCGCACGCCATGGTGCATCGTCAGGTATATTTGGTAACGAGAACGGTTGAGAATTTTGATTAAATATTGGCTTGAACGAAGTACATAGGTAAAGAAAGGAAAGGAAAAATATATATTTAATTTTAATTTCACTGTACATTATTCTTGTCCATTGGTCAAAAGGCAGAGTCGGGGCAGTAATTTAAGTTATTGATCGCCAAGTGAGTGTACATTGTACACACAAACTGTGACTCTCACCAGTCAGAAAACGCGGAGGACATGACCGGCACCACTATGTTGTAATTGGGTGTTGAGTTTTGGTGTCTGAGCTTTTATGTGCAGGGCCTCGAGAATTTTAAGTTTGGAATCAGTAGAGCTTTGGTCAGTAACTTTAAAGCGTTCTTCAGGTTCACAATCGCTACAATTGGTGCATTCAAAGAGGTGGGTTTGTATAGCCGATGGTTTTAGCCAGTGCTCCCTGATCCTTGTGTGCAGGTGTCTTTTTGTTTTCCCCACGTAGGAGACGCTCTGGTCAACAGAGCAGGTGAACTGATAGACGACACCAGCACGCAGAGCACAAGGAACACGTGACTTTAACCTACTAACATAACTGCCAATCTTGTTCGTCTGGAAGACAACCCGGATGTTACAATTGAAGGAGGCAACGAATAACCTCTGCAGTCGGTTTTTGAAGGTCAGAGATGGAGGGCCGCGGAAGGGGAGAAGCAAAATGGGTTCAGATTCCTTAACGAGTTTAGATTAAGCCGGTTTTTGTTGGGTGATTTTTTCAGAGATGAACTTGTTCATAATTTTGTGAACGAAACTAGAGGGGAAGTCATTTTGGTGGAACAACCTGGTGAGGAATTGCACCTCCTGGTCAAATTTAATCCAGGTGTTGCACGTAGTGTAAGCTCTATGGAGCAAACACCTCACAAGACCAGTTTTCCACTGTCTGGGGCAGGCGGCTTTAAAATTGAGAATGAGATTAGTGAAATTTTTCTTGCGGAAGACTTTGGTGGAGAGGGTTTCGTTTCTGTAGTCAATGTCAATGTCCAGGAAGGGGAGTCTTTGGTCGACAGCCCGTTCAACCGTGAACTTAATGTTCTTGTGGGTGGAGTTGATAGCTTGGAGGAACTGGTCAACCTTTTGTTCCTGATCAAAGATGGCAAACGTATCATCGACATAGCGCCTGTAGAATTTCGGGGCACAGTCTAGAGACATCCAATTTTCGGTTTCCCAGTGGGCCAAGCAGACGTTCGCAAGAGTGGGGGCCAAGGGGCTTCCCATGGCGCAGCCATCAATTTGCCTGTAGTATTTATTGTCAAACATAAAGATCCCAGAGGTAGCAAAGCCCAGGAGTTTTCTAAAGGAGGCCTTGGCCATGGTGGGAGGGTTCGTGCTGTACACCAGCTCAGTGGCATAGTCAATGGCCAGATCAAGGGGAATGTTGGTGAAAAGACAATTGGTCTAAGGGGATTGTCATGTTTGTCAACCGGGACAACTCTATGGAGTGTGTAAGGTCCACAAACATGACAATCCCCTTAGACCAATTGTCTCTATGGTTAACACCGCCGAATATTACCTATGTACTTCGTTCAAGCCAATATTTAATCAAAATTCTCAACCGTTCTTGTTACCAAATATACCTGACGATGCACCTTGGCGTGCGAAACGCGTCGAATTTAAAATAAAATAAATGTTGATTCTAACTTTCTTATACTGAACTATACACGAGTGCACTTTTAGGCGTGACGTAGCATTATAAGGGCGACGGCGAGAGTTGCCCTGATAGCGAGCGGGTCGTCAATTGGCAGTTTACTACACCCGCAAAGTATTAGCAAACTCCCAGTTAGCGAACGCAAGTAAAAAGATAGGCTGCCAGAGAATGGGCGGCAAAATCATGAATTATCGGGCTAAGTAAAACAAGGCGCCGCACCGTCTCTGTGAAGCCGACTCGATGGGCGGGTGGCTTGCAGATCAGTGGCTTACAATTCTCTGGCATTCCCGCAAGGGGTGCACAGTCAGCTAGTGGGCACGCCAGGCAGGCGTCCAAACGCTGAATGGGGCACGCAGACAGCACGAAAACAGTGTGCCCCAGCTAAGATTTTACGGTACTCACTAAGTTTTATGCACGTATACTAAGGCATTAGCTAGCATTAAGCAAAATGCAACTTTATAAACAAATATGTTACGATGCATCATTTGAAATGTCGAACGGGGTGCAATAATTCGACGCACTACTACAATTTTTGGTTAATCGTTAATAGTACCGGCAGTTAAAAGCATTAAAGCAAAGTTTTCCTTATTTAGTAATGAGTAAAAGACTTAACAAGTTAAAAATATAAGTGCAGAAATTTATTCTGTTTTAAAATTTATAAAGTAAGTGAACTGTACCTTTAAGTATATAATCCCTATTTAAAATCTTAACTTTCTACGATATTATTTTCCTGAGGAGAAGCTCTATTTCAAAAAGAATTGTACTGTCGCACGAATACATTTTCAGATTTAACCTGTAATTGTAAAAAAAATTACTGAATAAAATTAAGTGAATATGTAAATACGAAATTTATTAAAATGTATTATGTATGCAAAAAATTACAGTGCTTAAAAGAAATAAATAGCTGCTTTTCGTTTTTCTAACGAAAGTTTTTTTTGTATATTCATTGTGGTGCGTATCCGAGGGGGAGCATTGCCACCTCCATTCGGTTCGGTAGCTGATAGTTTGTAATACTTTGCCCCAAAGCTTAGTGCCCCCATCTAGCTTGTAGATGTGGCGCCCCAACTGATTTAATAGCTCCCAGCCAGCAGCTTTGGTGCCTTGTAGCCATAATTCTCATTGCCCTTCCTTATTTTTTATTATAAATTATGTGGATAATTTCAATATAAATCGTGGAAATAGCATCGAGAATAATATTTACATGCAACAAATTGCATGCATCAATCTTTAGGATAAAATGGGTATGGAAATATTACAAATTCTACAAGCATAGTAATTGCAAAAAATTATTTGTCACCAAGTAGTCAATTTGATTCAAAATTAAATTTAAATAAAAAATTGCAAGTGTAGTTTTTACTGGTGGTTAGGGATAAGTAGCAAAGCAATGAGGTCTTCTCGAATTATAAATTGGCCTATTGCTAATTTTATTTGCAAGCTGGGTTTATTTAAAATAATTATTAGGATGACAGATTTTTTTAAAATATAGCTAATGAGTAAATTTTAATTTAGGTTTTTTCAGAAATCCTATACAGTGATATACTTTGTTCTCTGTCAATCAAAAGCTTATTTAAAATTTTCTTCTTTGCATTGAGTTCTAAATTTTTATATTCTATTGAGGTAACATTTCTTCATGAAAAAATATTAGACTAATTACTTACCTAAATTTTGTATTCCATTAATAATTTTTTTGTGATATAAAGACCATCTTATATAAATATAAATATTACTTGCAAGTATTTATTTTGTGATCCACAAAATTATGAATTCCATGCTTGTTTAGCTTTTTTATAGTTATAAGTATTGAATTAATTTTTTACTTTCTTGCCACAAAATTTGAATCGTTTTAAAAGGCTAAGCTTAAAAGTTATTTTAGCAAAATGATACATTAAAGTAGTTAAATCATTTGCAAGTAGTAGAAGCAGTGCTATAAACAGAAATTCAATTGCTAAAGCTTTTCATATGTTTAAAAAATCTCTGAATGCTTCAATTTATTTACAGCTGACAAAAATGACTGCACTAGTTGGAATCAGTGCATTTTAGTCCCAGACTTGACTGTGCTAAACAGACAGTTACTAGCTATGCTGTCCCGCAGTGGCAAGAAGGATCTCGGCTGCGGCCTAGGTGGCGTAAGCGTTGGCATTGACGGGCGCTACATTCGCAAAGAATTACCAACAACGTTCCAACAACAGCTGCCCGAAAAGCTGAACGTAGCCAACGCGTTGCCTAGGCAACAACGGCCCCTGCCGCCACTTCCAGCGTCGGCTCAAAACGCGAAAGAAGAAGACCTGCAGCTGCCACCAGGCTGGTCCATCGACTGGACAGTTCGCGGCCGGAAGTACTATATTGATCATGCGAATCGGACCACATCCTGGAGCCACCCGTTGGCTAAGGAGTCGCTGCCTAGCGGCTGGGAACGCATCGAAAGTCAAGAGAAAGGCATCTACTATGTCAAGTGAGGATTTGGCGTTCTCGAGAAGATTTAGGGCAGTTAGATGGCGTTTACGGACGATTCTCATGACAGTTTAGGGACGATTCTCATGACAGTTTAGGGACGATTCTCATGACAGTTTAGGGACGATTCTCATGACAGTTTAGGGTCGATTCTCATGACAGTTTATGAACGATTCTCATGATAGTTTAAAGGCGATTCTCTTAACTTTTTAGGGACGATTCTTATGAAAGGAGTTGTAGCCTAGTGGCTAGGGCGCCTGCCTAATGACTGGAAGGTCGTGGGTTCGAGTCCCGGCCCCTAGGAGACAATTTGTGCCCTTGGGCAAGGCACTTAATCCTGCATTGCTTCAGTCCACCCAGCTGAGATCAAGTACCAGTTTGAGCTGGGTAAATTTAGTGTGGGTGTTGCGGCCTCTTCAACCTTTCAGGCTGACAGCTGTTAGCTAAAGAATTTCCTGACAACTTAGGGTCGATTCTCATTTTTATATTCAAGGACGATTCTCCAGACATTTTTTAACCTGAATAAGTTGAATTGTCACCATTGCCTTCCCTTTCCCACAGTCGCATCGCTAAAACAGTTCAGTACCAACACCCCGGTCTGCCATGCAACGGCCTATCAACAAGTTCTCAATCTCAATCCTGGTTGCTAGGCAACGACCAAGAGAGAAATTCGCCTCGACGGCCGCAGCTCCCGATTTTTCCCACTGAGTCGCCTGGGTCGTCATCAAGAGGAGCCGCCGTTGAGCAGGCCAGCTCTTCCAGCTTGTCCTCCAATCTGCCTGCTAGGACAAAGACAGGTAAATTATTATTTTTTTAACAGCAACTATCTCTCATAAGAATCGTCTCTTTTATTGCTACCGTGTAATAATTACTCCTAGCTACTGTCTCTCCTATGAGAATCGTCCAATCTACTGTCTCTCCTATGAGAATCGTCCTATCTATTGTTTCTCCTATGAGAATCGACCTATCTACTGTCTCTCCTATGAGAATCGTCCTATCTATTGTTTCTCCTATGAGAATCGTCCAATTTACTGTCTCTCCTATGAGAATCGTCCTATCTACTGTCTCTCCTATGAGAATCGTCCTATCTACTGTCCCTCCTATGAGAATCGACCTATCTACTGTCCCTCCTATGAAAATCGTCCTATCTACTGTCTCTCCTATGAGAATCGTCCTATCTACTGTCTCTCCTATGAGAATCGTCCTATCTACTGTCTCTCCTATGAGAATCGTCCTATCTACTGTCTCTCCTATGAGAATCGTCCTATCTACTGTCTCTCCTATGAGAATCGACCTATCTACTGTCCCTCCTATGAGAATCGTCCTATCTACTGTCTCTCCAATGAGAATCGTCCTATCTATTGTCTCTCCTATGAGAATCGTCCTATCTACTGTCTCTCCTATGAGAATCGTCCTATCTACTGTCTCTCCTATGAGAATCGTCCTATCTACTGTCTCTCCAATGAGAATCGTCCTATCTACTGTCTCTCCTATGAGAATCGACCTATCTACTGTCCCTCCTATGAGAATCGTCCTATCTACTGTCTCTCCAATGAGAATCGTCCTATCTATTGTCTCTCCTATGAGAATCGTCCTATCTACTGTCTCTCCTATGAGAATCGTCCTATCTACTGTCCCTCCTATGAGAATCGTCCTATCTACTGTCTCTCCTATGAGAATCGTCCTATCTATTGTCTCTCCTATGAGAATCGTCCTATCTATTGTCTCTCCTATGAGAATCGTCCTATCTACTGTCTCTCCTATGAGAATCGTCCTATCTACTGTCTCTCCTATGAGAATCGTCCTATCTACTGTCCCTCCTATGAGAATCGACCTATCTACTGTCTCTCCTATGAGAATCGTCCTATCTATTGTCTCTCCTATGAGAATCGTCCTATCTATTGTCTCTCCTATGAGAATCGTCCTATCTATTGTCTCTCCTATGAGAATCGCCTTATCTACTGTTTCTCCTATAAGAATCGACCTATCTACTGTCCCTCCTGTGAGAATCTTACTATCTACGGTCTCTTCTATGAGAATCATACTATCTACTGTCTCTCTAATGAGAATCAGCAGTTAGAATATATAAAAAAATAAAAAATACTTCTAGATCTGGAATCGTTCTTATCCGTCTACGCCAGAGCTCCCGCCGCCTACGACAATCGAATAGACTGGTCAGTTTTCCCTCCAGAGGATTTGGAGCGAGCCTCGGACCTGCTTGGTCGAATGGCCAAGCTAGAAGCCGAATCTATTGTAGCCGCTTACGAACGCTATAGAGTGGCTCTTGTGGCTCGAATAAGAGCCCTGGAAGCTGAGTCCGATGGGGAAGCAAGCTCTGATAAGCATCCGTACTCGTCGCTTCTTTAATACTCAAATTCGAGCTAGATGAAGAAGATATTTATGAGTCTTGAAAAACTTCTTCCAGAAATTATGAAAAACCTACCATCAGGCCCTACCCCTATGAAATTCTTGAACTCCATGAAATCCGCATCTGCCTCTGCTTCCATGAAATCCCCATCAGCCTTCGCTCCCATCAAATCCCCATCACCCTCCAATTCCATGAAATCCCCATCAGCCTCCAACTCCATGAAATCCCTATCAGCCTCTAATCCCATGAAATCCCCATCAGGCTCCAATTCCATGAAATCCCTATCAGCCTCTAATCCCTTGAAATCCCCATCAGGCTCCAATTCCATGAAATCCCCATCAGGCTCCAATTCCATGAAATCCCCATCAGCCTCCAACTCCATAAAATCCGTATCAGCCTCCAATTCCATGAAATCCCCATCAGCCTTCAATTCCATGAAATCCCCATCAGCCTCCGCTCCCATGAAATCCCCATCAGCCTCCAACTCCATGAAATCCCCATCAGGCTCCAATTCCATGAAATCCCCATCAGGCTCTAATTCCATGAAATCCCCATTAGGCTCCAGTTCCATGAAATCCCCACCAGCCTCCAATTCCATGAAATCCCCTCAGCCTCCAATTCCATGAAATCCCCATCAGCCTTCAATTCCATGAAATCCCCATCAGCCTCCGCTCCCATGAAATCCCCATCAGCCTCCGCTCCCATGAAATCCCCATCAGCCTCCGCTCCCATGAAATCCCCATCAGGCTCCAATTCCATGAAATCCCCATCAGCCTCCAACTCCATAAAATCCGTATCAGCCTCCAATTCCATGAAATCCCCATCAGCCTTCAATTCCATGAAATCCCCATCAGCCTCCGCTCCCATGAAATCCCCATCAGCCTCCAACTCCATGAAATCCCAATCATGCTCCGCTCCCTGGTCCCAAAAGTTCCCATCTTGATCCCTAAATAAATTTAACTGCTTATTATTGCATCAATCAATCAAACAAATCAATATTTTTTTAAATAAAATTAACAGTCTATTAAACATGAAAATTTGACGCAATTATTTTATAAAAAAGTTTTTATGGCCTTAATAGTCAATTTTAGCTGACTTTATTTCTGTCTTTTAGTACCTTCTAGTCATTGCGTAATATTTAATTTTTTTTGTTTTTTTGACCTGCTTAACTTACAGCTGTGATTTTAACGTTTAATTCTCCCATAGCATTCCATATTTCCAACTTTCTAGCTGTTTATTTGTCTGACTGTCTGACATGATTAAGTCCAAGTGAAACTTTTGTATCGAATTAAATTTCTTACAGAATTTAATATACAAAAAGTTTTTTTGCGGAGCTGCTTTAGTTAGCAAAAATTTATTAGAAGTGCTTTAACGCTAGTTTGTTAATGAATATTCAAACATGATTACCGTATTATCAATAAATAAATATGGGTATGCTGATTTTCTTGCTTTTGTTACTATCTAGATCGAAATGCATAGTATAGTGGGCTTTCATTTCTAAATTTTTCTCTTTTGTTTAAAAAAGAGATTTTTTTCAAAAAAGCGTCCCTCTAAAGGAAACTAAAAGTGAGGGTGAGGGGTTAGCAGGGGCCTATTGAAGGACACTGGCGGTAGGGGTGAGGGGTTAGCAGGGGCCTATTGAAGGACACTGGCGGTAGAGGTGAGGGGTTAGCAAGGGCCTATTGAAGGACACTGGGGGTAGGGGTGAGGGGTTAGCTGAAGCCTATTGAAGGACACTGGGGGTAGGGGTGAGGGGTTAGCTGAAGCCTATTGAAGGACACTGGGGGTAGGGGTGAGGGGTTAGCTGAAGCCTATTGAAGGACACTGGGGGTAGGGGTGAGGGGTTAGCAAGGGCCTATTGAAGGACACTGGGGTGAGGGGTTAGCAAGGGCCTATTGAAGGACACTGGCGGTAGGGGTGAGGGGTTAGCAGGGGCCTATTGAAGGACACTGGGGGTAGGGGTGAGGGGTTAGCAGGGGCCTATTGAAGGACACTGGCGGTAGGGGTGAGGGGTTAGCAAGGGCCTATTGAAGGACACTGGGGATAGGGGTGAGGGGTTAGCTGAAGCCTATTGAAGGACACTGGGGGTAGGGGTGAGGGGTTAGCAGGGGCCTATTGAAGGACACTGGGGGTAGGGGTGAGGGGTTAGCTGAAGCCTATTGAAGGACACTGGGGGTAGGGGTGAGGGGTTAGCAGGGGCCTATTGAAGGACACTGGGGGTAGGGGTGGAGGGTTAGCAGGAGCCAATTGAAGGACACTGGGGGTAGGGGTGAGGGGTTAGCAGGGGCCTATTGAAGGACACTGGGGTGAGGGGTTAGCAGGGGCCTATTGAAGGACACTGGGGGTAGGGGTGGAGGGTTAGCAGGAGCCTATTGAAGGACACTGGGGGTAGGGGTGAGGGGTTAGCAGGGGCCTATTGAAGGACACTGGCGGTAGGGGTGAGGGGTTAGCAGGGGCCTATTAAAGGAAACTGGGGGTAGGGGGGAAGGTTAGCAGGAGCCTATTGAAGGACACTGGGGGTAGGGGTGAGGGGTTAGCAAGGGCCTATTGAAGGACACTGGGGTGAGGGGTTAGCAGGGGCCTATTGAAGGACACTGGCGGTAGGGGTGAGGGGTTAGCTGAAGCCTATTGAAGGACACTGGGGGTAGGGGTGAGGGGTTAGCTGAAGCCTATTGAAGGACACTATGGGGTAGGGGTGAGGGGTTAGCTGAAGCCTATTGAAGGACACTGGGGGTAGGGGTGAGGGGTTAGCAAGGGCCTATTGAAGGACACTGGGGTGAGGGGTTAGCAGGGGCCTATTGAAGGACACTGGGGGTAGGGGTGGAGGGTTAGCAGGAGCCTATTGAAGGACACTGGGGGTAGGGGTGAGGGGTTAGCTGAAGCCTATTGAAGGACACTGGGGGTAGGGGTGAGGGGTTAGCTGAAGCCTATTGAAGGACACTGGGGGTAGGGGTGAGGGGTTAGCAAGGGCCTATTGAAGGACACTGGGGGTAGGGGTGAGGGGTTAGCAAGGGCCTATTGAAGGACACTGGGGTGAGGGGTTAGCAGGGGCCTATTGAAGGACACTGGGGGTAGGGGTGGAGGGTTAGCAGGAGCCTATTGAAGGACACTGGGGGTAGGGGTGAGGGGTTAGCAAGGGCCTATTGAAGGACACTGGGGTGAGGGGTTAGCAGGGGCCTATTGAAGGACACTGGGGGTAAGGGTGGAGGGTTAGCAGGAGCCTATTGAAGGACACTGGGGGTAGGGGTGAGGGGTTAGCAGGAGCCTATTGAAGGACACTGGGGGTAGGGGTGAGGGGTTAGCTGAAGCCTATTGAAGAACACGGGTGGGAAGTTGTTAGCAAGGCACTGGGGGTAGGGGTTAGCAGGGGTAAGGTATTATGCGCGGCTCTCTCAGTGAAGGAAAGTGTTTTGTTAAAAAAAATTTTTATGCAAAAACCTAAATATTGTGTGAAGCTATCGAAAGTAAAAAATTAGTTGCTTTTGTAAACTTTCAGTGAAACGTTTAGACTTCTGAATTGAAGACTTCTTAGTCGCAACAGCAGCGCACAAGGCTCTGACAGCCATGGATGCAAGCGATGCCCAGCAGCTGGGCGCGCTGGCAAATGTGCTTGCTTTCCTTAGCGGCGAGATTGGCCTTGATTTGGGCGATACTAATGTGAGCGGTTGGGCTTTGGCTTTTGCGGGTTTGTTAAGGTCTTGTTTGAGCATCTTATAGGGTTTTAATGCATTGAACTACGGTTTATAAGAATGACACGTTGTCTGGCTCTGTCTGTCTGTCTGTCTGTCTATCTATCTGTCTGTCTATCTGTCTGTCTGTCTGTCTGTCTGTCTGTCTGTCTGTCTGTCTGTCTGTCTGTCTGTCTGTCTGCCTGTCTGTCTTTCTGTCAGTCTGTCTGTGTTTGTCTGTCTGTCTGTCTGTCTGTCTGTCTGTCTGTCTGTCTGTCTGTCTGTCTGTCTGTCTGTCTTTCTGTCTGTCTGTCTGTCTGTCTGTCTGTGTCTGTCTGTCTGTCTGTCTGTCTATCTGCCTGTCTGTCTGTCTGTCTGTCCGTGTGTCTGTCTACGTGTCTGTATGATTTACCTATCTAAAATTCTGGGAACCCCCCGAACCGCAGGGTCTCCTGTCAGCAAAGCGCGCCCAGCTCAACCTGATCCGCTCGACGCACTCCCAGCACCAGTCGCAGTCGCCGCCGCCGCTCATCGAATGGGCCCAGGTGCACTTTCCCGAATCCTCTCTAGCTGTCATATCCGCCTGGAACTTGTCCCAGCAGCAGCGGACAGTCTGGCTGGCCAGCCTAGCCCGTCGCCTTGGCGTTGGCTGCGCCGCCGACTGCTGCCTAGTCGAAGAGTGTCTGGCCCGTCTGTCCGGCGCCGTTGCTATGGCAATCGCTAATCACGAATTCAACAACCAATCAGATAGCTACAATTCGCTTGCTAAATTAATAATTTGGCTGGCAACGCTGGACGTTGCTAATGAAACTGATGCGGCTGAGCGAGAGCAGCTGACTTGGGCGGCTGTTCGTGCAGTGGCTGATCGATTGCGACTAGAAATCCAATCCCGATGCAATCTGCCTCGATCAAATCGGCTAAGCCTTTATCTGGCGCTCTATTGGGCTCGAATCCACTGTCTGAATTCGGATGCCGTGTTGCCGCCGCCGTCGGAACCGGTTCTAACTAGTTTGGCTGATTGCTGCTTGCCCCGCGCCGCTGCCGCTGCCGACGTCGATGAAACCGGTTGGTCCGGCGCCGCCCGGTTGACCTCGCAGCAACGCCGGCTGCTGGCCTGCGCCGCCATGTCGGACAGGCGGGACCGGCTGGCTGAGCTGGCCGAGATTTCCTCTGCTGATGCGTGCCGGCTCGACCTTCTGGCTGGGGTGGGTTTGGGGATTTTTATCCCGCTTTTGGGATACTAATTGACGCGCTTTACTGGGATTTAAATCCTTCTAGATGGAATTTTATTATTTGTTAGGCAATTTCAGTAGTCGAGAGGGCAATTGATTGATTGGGAGGGGATTTGGGTATTTGGGAGGGGATTTGATCAATCGTGAAGGGGATTTAAGCAATCGGGAGGGTAGTTGAGCAATCGTGAAGGGCTTTGACTAATCGGGAGGGGATTTGAGTAGTCGGGAGGGGATTTGATTAATCGGGAGGGGATTTGAGTAATCCGGAGGGGATTTTAGTAATCCGAAGGGGATTTTAGTAATCGGGAGGGGATTTGAGTAATCGGGAGGGGATTAGAGTAACCAGGAGGGGATTTGAGTAATCGGGAGGGGATTTGAGTAATCGGGAGGGGATTTTAGTAATTGGGAGGGGATTTGAGTAATCGGGAGGGGATTTAAGTAATCGGGAGGGGATTAGAGTAATCAGAAGGGGATTTGAGTAATCGGGAGGGGATTTTAGTAATTGGGAGGGGATTTGAGTAATCGGGAGGGGATTTGAGTAATCGGGAGGGGATTATAGTAATCGGGAGATGATTTCAGTAATCGGGAGGTGATTTCAGTAATCGGGAAGGGGATTTGAGTAATGGGAAGGGGATTTGAGCAATCGTGAAGGGCTTTGAGTAATCGGGAGGGGATTAGAGTAATCGGGAGGGGATTTGAGTAATCTGGAGGGGATTTGAGTAATCGGGACGGGATTTGAGTAATTGGGAGGGGATTTGAGTAGTCGGGAGGGGATTTGAGTAATCAGGAGGGGATTTGAGTAATCCGGAGGGGATTTTAGTAATTGGGAGGGGATTTGAGTAATCGGGAGGGGATTTGAGTAGTCGGGAGGGGATTTGAGTAGTCGGGAGGGGATTTGAGTAGTCGGGAGGGGATTAGAGTAATCAGGAGGGGATTTGAGTAATCGGGACGGGATTTGAGTAATTGGGAGTGGATTTGATTAATCGGGAGGGGATTTGATTAATCGGGAGGGATTTGATTAATCGGAAGGGGATTTGAGTGATCGGGAGGGGATTTGAGTAATCGATAGGGGATTTGAGTAGTCGGGAGGGGATTTGATTCATGCAGAGTAGATTCTAGTAATCGGTAGATGATTTAAGTTGTCCAGGAGGGTATTTGAGTAGTCATAATGGGATTTCAGAAATAAGAAGGTTAATTAGGTATTTAGTTTTAATTTAATCAGGGGGAGATCGAAGTGATTAAGAGGCAATTTTGAGTAGTCAAAACATGATAAAAACTTGTTTTGTGAGATTATGTACCGCTTAATGAAAATAATTAATGAGTAAGTCTGGCCCATCGCGCAGGACGCGGCCATCGCGTTGCTAAGAGACGGCGCCCCGGACTCGCTTGTCGCTCGCCTGTTCGACTTCGACGCCGACAGCTATTTTGCCGAGTCCGCCTGCCGCGCCATCGACAGCCGGTGGCGTCGACTTGGCGGCTTCGCCAGCGTTCAGCGCGCTATTGACTGGGCGCTGCGCTCTGCAGATGAGCCGCGTAAACAGCGGCTGGTTAAGGCGCGCGACTACTGCCTGGCGCTTCAGGGCCTGCTGCGGGATTTCGGGTGAGTGGCATCCTTGATCTGTGCTTGCTTGCGGGTTAATTGATCTGTGCTTGCGTTTTGGAATTCGATTTGAGTTTGGATTTTATGCTCCGTAACTCTTAGTTTTTGTATTATATATTTATGGAGTCTTTGTTCTTTTCTTGTCAGTCTTTGTTTATTTATAATAAGTATTTGTTCTTTTATTGTTAGTCCTTTGTTCTTTTATTATCAGTCTTTGTTCTTTTATTGTCTGTATTTGTTTCTTTATTATTAGTCTTTGTTATTTTATTGTTAGTCTTTGTCTTGACAAATTTTAATATGTAGATTATTTTCTTTTATTATCAGTCTTATTGCAATTTTAAATAATCAAATTTTCAGTAGTAACCTGTGTTCTTTCAATCTCATTTTTTTCTTATTATCTATTTGTATTATTAGTCTTAGTAGTATTGGTAACAGCCTTAGTCATTATCGTAATACTATAGTTTTTTTGTTAAAATCAATGGCTATTCTCTTTGCATAAGGTTTTTAGTGTCGGTCTTTGTTTTCACTATTGGTCTTTGTGCTAGTTTGCTCCATATATAAACATGCCTTCTTTCAAATGCAAAAATTACCCCCTCCCTCAAGAACAAAATTCTCCCCAACCCTCGATCCTCGCAGCGTCAGTCCCAGCCGGGATCAGGAGTGCCGCCTCATCTCAGCCGCTGGCAAGTCCAGCCTCCTCGACCAGCTGGCCTCAGTCGCTTCGCCGACTCTGCTGCTACTCGACTGTCGCCAAGCCGTCGACTCGCTCAGTCGGGCCGTCGCCCGCGCAGCCGCAGCAGCCGCCGCCGCAGCGCCGACTCCGACGCCGTCCATTTCCGACATTGTCGATCGCGAAGTGTCGCTGCTCCGCTCGGCCCTGTCCATTGCTTGCATCGTTCGCGCGCTGACCGTCGACGCCGCCGTCGACGAGGAGTTCACTGAGGAAGAGGTGGCGGCAGCGGCGGCGGATGGCGCCGAAGCGGATGAGTCCAACCCGATGGACGCCATCGCCGCTCTGCTGTCGGTGGCCGTCGAGCTGGTTGACGGCGTGTCGGATCTGCGACTGCGGGGCCAGCTGATTGGCCGCCTCATCCGCCTGCTGTTCCTACGTCGGCGGCAGCTTCGCTCATTCAACAAGCTCGCTAGAGAGTCGCCCGACGCGGCAGGAGTCGGCGTCGGCAGCGGCAGCGGCAGCGAGCTGGTCGCCTCGGACAGCTTCGTTCGCATCTATCTGGTGGAGATGCGTCGCCTCGTGGCGGCCTTTCGACAGCAGGTGGCCGCGTTCAAGTTCAGTCGTAGTCATGGCAACAGCCAGCAGCACCACCAGGAGGAGGAAGAGGAAGAGCTCCTTGCCGAGTTGCGAAATTCGCTAACGTCGCTGGAAGCTCAGGTAGCCGATTTGCAATGGCGTCAGGAGCTGATTGCCTCGCTGCCTGACCAGCCCGGCTCGCCCGCTGGCTGCTTTGAGTTGACCCACGGTGACCCTGGCAGGTGAGACTGCGACGGTTTGTTCTATTTCTGAGATCCCACATAATTTTTCTCCTCAAATCTCAATCCGTCTTCCCCAAAAATCCCACACCATCTTAAACCCCGAACCTCACTGCCCTCCCTAAAAATCCCATTCTGTCTTCCCCTCAAACTCCACAATTTCTACCCTCAAATTCCACACCGTCTTTTTCGAAAATCCCATACCGTCTCCTCGAAAAATCCCACACCGTCTTCCTCTAAAATCCCATCCCATCTTCCCTCAAATCACACAGCATCTTTCCTCAAACCCACACCGACTTCGCCACAAATCCCACACCGTCTTCCCCAAAAATCCCACACCGTCTTCCCCAAAAATCCCACATCGTCTTTCTTTAAAATCGCCTCGCCTCGTCTTCCCCAAAAAATACCGCACTGTCCTCCCCAAAAACGTTCACACCGTATTCCCCGTAAAATCCTACATCGTGTTTTTTTGGGGTGTAAAACTTCACATGATCATGACTTGAAAAAAATCCCCAAAACTTTCCGCCCTCTTATCATTCTTCCCTAAAACTGTGTCGCCTCCGCAGACCTCGCAAGCACAGAAAATCCTCATCGGGCGCAGCTGCGACCCAGTCGGGCAGCGAAGATTCCCAGCTAGGTCGAACAGCGTCAAGTGGCCGCCGCGGCAGCAGCAGCAGCAGCAGCCGCAGTCGTCGGCGCCGCCGCCTGGTGCACTACCTGCAGTGCCCGGGCACCAGCCTGCTAGCCCTCTGCCTGACCCGCGGCGACCTGCAAGGCGCCTCCCAGACGGTGAAAATCTACGGTCTCCAAGGCAACCGGCTGTGCGCCGAGTTGCAATGGCAAGCCGCCTTCCGCTCCCGCCTGCTGCAGCTGCGCACCTTGGCGGTTGGTTCGGCCGCCTCGACGGCTTTGACTACGTCTGCCGCCGCTGCTGCTACTTCCGGTTCAACTTCCGGTTCGACATTATTATCATCGTCGTCTAGTTCCGGTTTCGGTCAGGCTTCGCTAAGCGCTATCAGAGCCACGGCCGGACCGCTTGTGCGTTTGGGCCCAACTAAACTAGCCGAAGAATTGTTATCCCAGTTGCCAGATAAATTTGCCGGCAGTTTGTTGGTTGCCATGCCAACAACCGGATTGCAATGGCGCCATCAGCAGCAACAGTTGGCCGGGCCAGACGGTTCTGCGTTTGCTAGCGACTTTGCGCACCTGCTGGATTTGGCCTGCTTGGGGGCTGCGAGCTTGCCGGCTGTGCGCGACCTGCTCAGCATGGCCAAGGATCGGCTGCCGCAGGTGGGCCTTTGCGGTGCGGGTTTCGGGGTTTGTTTTGGGGTGTGGGTTTCGGGGTTTGTTTAGGGTGCGGGGTTTCGGGGTTTGTTTAGGGTGCGGGGTTTTGGGGTTTGTTTAGGGTGCGGGGTTTCGGGGTTTGTTTTGGGTGTGGGTTTCGGGGTTTGTTTAGGGTGCGGGGTTTCGGGGTTTGTTTGGGGTGCGGGGTTTCGGGGTTTGTTTGGGGTGTGGGGTTGCGGGGTTTCTTTGGGGTGTGGGTTTCGGGGTTTGTTTGGGGTGTGGGGTTTCGAGGTTGTTTTGGGTGTGGGTTTGTGGTTTCTTTGGGGTGTGGGGTTCGGGGTTTGTTTGGGGTGTGGGGTTTCGAGGTTTGTTTTGGGTGTGGGTTTGTGGTTTCTTTGGGGTGTGGGGTTCGGGGTTTGTTTGGGGTGTGGGGTTTTAAGGTTTGTTTTGGGTGTGGGGTTTCGGGGTTTGTTTGGGGTGTGGGTTGCGGGGTTTCTTTGGGTGTGGGGTTTCGGGGTTTGTTTGGGGTGTGGGTTGCGGGGTTTGTTTGGGGTGTGGGTTTAGGGGTTTCGGGGTTTGTTTGGGGTGTGGGTTAAGGGGTTTTTTGGGGTGTGGGTTTAGGGGTTTCGGGGTTTGTTTGGGGTGTGGGTTAAGGGGTTTTTTGGGGTGTGGGTTTAGGGGTTTCGGGGTTTGTTTGGGGTGTGGGGTTTCGGGGTTTGTTTGGGGTGTGGGTTAAGGGGTTTTTTGGGGTGTGGGTTGCGGGGTTTTTTTTGGGTGTGGGGTTTCTGGGTTTGTTTGGGGTGTGGGTTGCGGGGTTTGTTTGGGGTGTGGGTTTAGGGGTTTCGGGGTTTGTTTGGGGTGTGGGGTTTCGGGGTTTGTTTGGGGTGTGGGTTAAGGGGTTTTTTGGGGTGTGGGTTTAGGGGTTTCGGGGTTTGTTTGGGGTGTGGGGTTTCGGGGTTTGTTTGGGGTGTGGGTTAAGGGGTTTTTTGGGGTGTGGGTTTAGGGGTTTCGGGGTTTGTTTTGGGTGTGGGTTGCGGGGTTTGTTTAGGGTGTGAGCTTTGGGGTTTTTAGGGCGTGGGTTTTGAGGTTTTTAGGGTGTGGATTTCGGGGTTTTTAGGGCGTCGGTTTTGGGGTTTTTAAGGTGTGGGCTTTGGGGGTTTTAGGGCGTGGGTTTTGGGGTTTTTAGGGTGTGGGGTTTCGAGTTTTGTTTTGGGTGTGGGGTTTCGGGGTTTGTTTGGGGTGTGGGTTGCGGGGTTTGTTTGGGGTGTGGGGTTTCGGGGTTTGTTTTGGGTGTGGGGTTTCCGGGTTTGTTTAGGGTGTGGGTTGCGGGGTTTTTTGGGGTGTGGGGTTTCGGGGTTTGTTTTGGGTGTGGGTTGCGGGGTTTGTTTAGGGTGTGGGCTTTGGGGGTTTTAGGGCGTGGGTTTTGGGGTTTTTAGGGTGTGGATTTGGGGGTTTTTCGGGCGTGGGTTTTGGGGTTTTTAAGGTGTGGGCTTTGGGGTTTTTAGGGTGTGGATTTAGGGGTTTTTAGGGCGTGGGTTTTGGGGTTTTTAAGGTGTGGGCTTTGGGGTTTTTAGGGCGTGGGTTTTGGGGTTTTTAGGGTGTAGGTTTTGGGGGTTTTAGGGTGCGGGTTTTGGGGTTTGTTTAGGGTTCACCTTTTTTCAAGGTGAAGAATTTGGGTTTTCTTTAGGTCTTAAAGTTTTGAGGTTCTTCGGGTGCGGCTTTCCAGATTTTTTATATCTGGGCTTAGATTGTTTTATGATTTATGGGCATTTTGTTGTTTTTTTATGTTAAAAGTTTTGTTTTTGTTTTTGGGCTGTCACTACGGTTTTGCTTTTACAAAGTTAGTGTGCAAGATTAATTCTAATTTGTAATTTTCTACCTGTCTAGCACCTGTCAATCAAATCCAGGGCTCCGAGGCAATGATGATGCGCTCAGCCTCCTTGCACGAAGGCGGCGTCAACTTGACGGGCGCGGCCGATCCAGCAGCAGCCGCCGGTTTTGATGCAGCCGCCGCCGCCGCCGCCGCCGCCGCTGGTCCTCTATCTCCGGCTGCCCTGCTTGCCGACCTCGATCGCCTAGTTGAGTTCTTCTGGCAGCGAGCCAACCCGAGCCATCCCGGACACAAGCTGTGGTGGCGCTGGCTGGTGTCGCCCGACTCCCCAGCGGCCCGCTCGGGGCTGCCATTCTACACCCAGCTGGCTGGCCAGTTCCTGCTGCCCCCTAGCCGGCCTCACAAACTGGAAGAGGCCCTGCTAGAGATTGGAGCTAGCGGGGCGCGTTTTCGTGTTGCCATGACAACCGCGTCGGCGATCAGTCCGGAGACGAACGCGTCGGGATCTCCCGGAGCTCCGGGCACGTCGCCAGCGATTCCGTTTCGCAGTGTCGGTGGCGGCGGCGGTCGCGGTTTGGGCACTCGTCGCAGCGCTTCTGTTGCCGCGTTTTCGCCTACCCCGATATCGCCTTCTAATTCTTCGTCCAACGAATTGACAATTGCAGCCGCCGGTGCCGCTGCCGCTGCCGGTCCGTCGCCGCAGTTCCAAGCGCTGTGCCGCGCCGCTGGGAAAATCTCCACGCCGTCTAGTAATGTGTTTCAATTTAGCGGATTGTGAGTTGGCAAATGTTTTTATGCTAATGCAGTTCTAGTATTTAATATACGCTGATCTCTACTGTCAGTAGAGTAAGTAGTTTGTTGGCATGATTTTAAATAAAGTAGCTTAGGTTGCTCTGTATATCAAATGTATAGTATAATATATACTTGCAATGTTCGTGGTCTGTATCTTAGCATGCGCTCTAACTGAGTCTGATCACACCCAACTCATCCCTCAATGTACACACGGGCTCTAAGTCAGTCTGACCATGCAAACTCATCCCTCAATGTGCATATAATGTACACACGCGCTTTAACTCAGTCTGACCACACCCAACTCGTCCCCTAATGTACATTCTCTAATTTGTAACCTAACATACCTTCCGTCTCCCTCCATCCGTACATTTCTCCACTAGGCTACAACCCCCGGAGAGCCTTACAAGGGGGGTTGTAGCCTAGTGGTTAGAGCGTCGGACTCACGACTTGAAGGTCGGGGGTTCGATTCCCGACTCCACTGGTACAATTTGTGTCCTTTAGCAAGACACTTAACTCTGCATTGCTTCAGTTCACCCAGCTGTTAAATGGGTACCAGCATCAGCTGGGGTAATTGAAGGTGGGTGTGGCGTCCCCCCAGTCCATGGACTGAACAGCTGTACGCAGTCTTCAGAAGTGCCGCGCAATAGCTGCGGCTGCGCTGTTGGCTGCACATCTGGCCCGATTGGGACAGGTGTAATCAATTATTATTATTATTTATTTCTCCACCAAATTTTTTTTCAGTTCAAAGTGCAATCTACAGTTCTACAACTTCTTGGAGGCGCTGTGGGAACATGTTAGCGCTTTGGGCGAATTTTTAACCAAGATTTATAGCAGTCGGCTAGATCAAAAATATCTATTAGCCGTTTCGGGAACGCATCCGTTCAACATTTTAACCGAATCGCCCTCCTCAGCTTTGGGCAAGCTTATCTTTGAGCTTCACGTATCGCCGGATAAGTGAGCTGCTTGCTAAATTAATTTGCGTCTATTTTTATTGCTGCGAAAGCTGATTAGTTATTAAAATAATAACGTCCAAATTTGTCTTAATCATTTAGATTGGAAGATTTGGCTGCCAGACTCGGGTTAAACTTGTCGCATATCATTATTAAGAATTCCATGCCGAAGATTAGTATTGAAGCTAGGCCTAAGCCTGAGCCTGATTCCAAACTGTTCAGTCTCACTGGTGAGTTCAATTATTGAAATTGAGATTTGATAGAATGGTTGAGATTCAGTAGGTTATGGGTGAGACTCTGTAGGTTATGGGTGAGATTCTGTAGGTTATGGGTGAGATTCGTATGTTATGGGTGAGATTCTGTAGGTTATAGGTGAGATTCGGTAGGTTATGGGTGAGCTCTGTAGGTTATGGGTGAGATTCTGTAGGTTATGGGTGAGATTCGGTAGGTTATAGGTGAGATTCGGTAGGTTATAGGTGAGATTCGGTAGGTTATGGGTGAGATTCTGTAGGTTATGGGTGAGATTCGTAGGTTATGGGTGAGATTCGTAGGTTATGGGTGAGATTCGGTAGGTTATAGGTGAGATTCGGTAGGTTATGGTTGAGATTCAGTAGGTTATGGGTGAGATTCTGTAGGTTATGGGTGAGATTCTGTAGGTTATGGGTGAGATTCGGTAGGTTATAGGTGAGATTCGGTAGGTTATGGGTGAGATTCTTTAGGTTATGGGTGAGATTCTGTAGGTTATGGGTGAGATTCGTAGGTTATGGGTGAGATTCGTAGGTTATGGGTGAGATTCGGTAGGTTATAGGTGAGATTCGGTAGGTTATGGGTGAGATTCGGTAGGTTATGGGTGAGATTCTGTAGGTTATGGGTGAGATTCTGTAGGTTATGGGTGAGATTCGTAGGTTATGGGTGAGATTCTGTAGGTTATGGGGGAGATTCTTTAGGTTATGGGTGAGATTCGGTAGGTTATGGGTGAGATTCTGTAGGTTATGGGTGAGATTCTGTAGGTTATGGGTGAGATTCTGTAGGTTATGGGTGAGATTCAGTAGGTTATAGGTGAGATTCGGTAGGTTATGGGTGAGATTCTGTAGGTTATGGGTGAGATTCGTAGGTTATGGGTGAGATTCGTAGGTTATGGGTGAGATTCGGTAGGTTATGGGTGAGATTCAGTGGGTTATGGATGAGATTCGGTAGGTTATGGATGAGATTCTGTAGGTTATGGGTGAGATTCTGTAGGTTATGGGTGAGATTCGTAGGTTATGGGTGAGATTCGGTAGGTTATGGGTGAGATTCGGTAGGTTAAGGGTGAGATTCTGTAGGTTATGGGTGAGATTCGGTAGGTTATGGGTGAGATTCAGTGGGTTATGGGTGAGATTCAGTAGGTTATGGGTGAGATTCAGTAGGTTATGGGTGAGATTCTGTAGGTTATGGGGGAGATTCTTTAGGTTATGGGTGAGATTCGGTAGGTTATGGGTGAGATTCTGTCGGTTATGGGTGAGATTCAGTAGGTTATGGGTGAGATTCGGTAGGTTATGGGTGAGATTCAGTGGGTTATGGGTGAGATTCTGTAGGTTATGGGTGAGATTCTGTAGGTTATGGGTGAGATTCGGTAGGTTATGGGTGAGATTCTGTCGGTTATGGGTGAGATTCAGTGGGTTATGGGTGAGATTCGGTAGGTTATGGGTGAGATTCAGTGGGTTATGGGTGAGATTCTGTAGGTTATGGGTGAGATTCGTAGGTTATGGGTGAGATTCGGTAGGTTATGGGTGAGATTCGGTAGGTTATGAGTGAGATTCTGTAGGTTATGGGTGAGATTTGGTAGGTTATGGGTGAGATTCAGTGGGTTATGGGTGAGATTCAGTAGGTTATGGGTGAGATTCAGTAGGTTATGGGTGAGATTCAGTAGGTTATGGATGAGATTCGGTAGGTTATGGGTGAGATTCGTATGTTATGGGTGAGATTCTGTAGGTTATGGGTGAGATTCTGTAGGTTATGGGTGAGATTCGGTAGGTTATGGATGAGATTCGGTAGGTTATGGATGAGATTCTGTAGGTTATGGATGAGATTCAGTAGGTTATGGGTGAGATTCTGTCGGTTATGGGTGAGATTCTGTAGGTTATGGGTGAGATTCAGTGGGTTATGGGTGAGATTCGGTAGGTTATGGATGAGATTCGGTAGGTTATGGATGAGATTCAGTAGGTTATGGGTGAGATTCGGTAGGTTATGGATGAGATTCGGTAGGTTATGGATGAGATTCAGTAGGTTATGGGTGAGATTCAGTAGGTTAAGGGTGAGATTCTGTAGGTTATGGGTGAGATTCAGTAGGTTATGGATGAGATTCTGTAGGTTATGGGTGAGATTCGTAGGTTATGGGTGAGATTCTGTAGGTTATGGGGG
This sequence comes from Macrostomum cliftonense, assembly GCA_950096795.1. Lineage (NCBI taxonomy): Eukaryota > Metazoa > Platyhelminthes > Macrostomidae > Macrostomum > Macrostomum cliftonense. Next base: position 35,294 of record CATNEM010000101.1, on the reverse strand, counting down.
AGATTCTTTAGGTTATGGGTGAGATTCGGTAGGTTAAGGGTGAGATTCTGTAGGTTATGGGTGAGATTCAGTAGGTTATGGATGAGATTCTGCAGGTTGTGGGTGAGATTCAGTAGGTTATGGATGAGATTCTGTAGGTTATGGGGGAGATTCTGTAGGTTATGGGTGAGATTCGGTAGGTTATGGGTGAGATTCTGTAGGTTATGGAGGAGATTCTTTAGGTGATGGGTGAGATTCAGTAGGTTATGGGTGAGATTCTGTAGGTTATGGGTGAGATTCTGTAGGTTATGGGTGAGATTCAGTAGGTTATGGATGAGATTCTGTAGGTTATGGGTTAGATTCTGTAGGTTATGGGTGAGATTCAGTAGGTTATGAGTGAGATTCTGTAGGTTATGGGGGAGATTCTTTAGGTTATGGGTGAGATTCTGTAGGTTATGGGTGAGATTCTGTAGGTTATCGGTGAGATTCTGTAGGTTATGGGTGAGATTCTGTAGGTTATGGGTGAGATTCTGTAGGTTATGGGTGAGATTCTGTAGGTTATGGGGGAGATTCTTTAGGTTATGGGTGAGATTCTTTAGGTTATGGGTGAGATTCAGTAGGTTATGGGTGAGATTTTGTCGGTTATGGGTGAGATTCTGTAGGTTATGGGTGAGATTCTGTAGGTTATGGGTGAGATTCGGTAGGTTAAGGGTGAGATTCTGTAGGTTATGGGGGAGATTCAGTAGGTTATGGATGAGATTCTGTAGGTTATGGGTGAGATTCTGTAGGTTATGGGTGAGATTCAGTAGGTTATGGGTGAGATTCAGTAGGTTATGGGTGAGATTCGGTAGGTTATGGATGAGATTCGGTAGGTTATGGGTGAGATTCGTATGTTATGGTTGAGATTCTGTAGGTTATGGGTGAGATTCTGTAGGTTATGGGTGAGATTCGGTAGGTTATGGATGAGATTCGGTAGGTTATGGATGAGATTCTGTAGGTTATGGATGAGATTCAGTAGGTTATGGATGAGATTCTGTCGGTTATGGGTGAGATTCAGTGGGTTATGGGTGAGATTCTGTAGGTTATGGGTGAGATTCAGTGGGTTATGGGTGAGATTCGGTAGGTTATGGATGAGATTCGGTAGGTTATGGATGAGATTCAGTAGGTTATGGGTGAGATTCGGTAGGTTATGGATGAGATTCGGTAGGTTATGGATGAGATTCAGTAGGTTATGGGTGAGATTCAGTAGGTTAAGGGTGAGATTCTGTAGGTTATGGGTGAGATTCAGTAGGTTATGGATGAGATTCTGTAGGTTATGGGTGAGATTCGTAGGTTATGGGTGAGATTCTGTAGGTTATGGGGGAGATTCTTTAGGTTATGGGTGAGATTCGGTAGGTTAAGGGTGAGATTCTGTAGGTTATGGGTGAGATTCAGTAGGTTATGGATGAGATTCTGTAGGTTGTGGGTGAGATTCAGTAGGTTATGGATGAGATTCTGTAGGTTATGGGGGAGATTCTGTAGGTTATGGGTGAGATTCGGTAGGTTATGGGTGAGATTCTGTAGGTTATGGAGGAGATTCTTTAGGTTATGGGTGAGATTCAGTAGGTTATGGGTGAGATTCTGTAGGTTATGGGGGAGATTCTGTAGGTTATGGGTGAGATTCAGTAGGTTATGGATGAGATTCTGTAGGTTATGGGTTAGATTCTGTAGGTTATGGGTGAGATTCGGTAGGTTATGAGTGAGATTCTGTAGGTTATGGGGGAGATTCTTTAGGTTATGGGTGAGATTCTGTAGGTTATGGGTGAGATTCTGTAGGTTATCGGTGAGATTCTGTAGGTTATGGGTGAGATTCTGTAGGTTATGGGTGATATTCTGTAGGTTATGGGTGAGATTCTGTAGGTTATGGGGGAGATTCTTTAGGTTATGGGTGAGATTCTTTAGGTTATGGGTGAGATTCAGTAGGTTATGGGTGAGATTTTGTCGGTTATGGGTGAGATTCTGTAGGTTATGGGTGAGATTCTGTAGGTTATGGGTGAGATTCGGTAGGTTAAGGGTGAGATTCTGTAGGTTATGGGTGAGATTCAGTAGGTTATGGATGAGATTCTGTAGGTTATGGGTGAGATTCAGTAGGTTATGGATGAGATTCTGTAGGTTATGGGTGAGATTCTGTAGGTTATGGGTGAGATTCGGTAGGTTATGAGTGAGATTCTGTCGGTTATGGGTGAGATTCTGTAGGTTATGGGTGAGATTCTGTCGGTTATGGGTGAGATTCTGTAGGTTATGGGTGAGATTCTGTAGGTTATGGGTGAGATTCTGTAGGTTATGGGGGATATTCTTTAGGTTATGGGTGAGATTCTGTCGGTTATGGGTGAGATTCTGTCGGTTATGGAAGAGATTCTGTAGGTTATGGGTGAGATTCTGTAGGTTATGGGTGAGATTCAGTAGGTTATGGATGAGATTCTGTAGGTTATGGTTGAGATTCTGTAGGTTATGGGTGAGATTCTGTCGGTTATGGGTGAGATTCAGTGGGTTATGGGTGAGATTCAGTAAGTTATGGGGGAGATTTGGTAGGTTATAGGTGAGATTCAGTAGGCTTTGGGTGAGATTCTGTCTCATTGCTTCCACGCAACCTCACAGAACAAAAGGCCTCTGAGCTTTTATGCCGCGTAGTCAACGAGTGCGATACTTGGCCTGGCCAGCCCAGAGACCCGCACCAGGCTGTTGTGAGCATTGCTAAGGAATTGAGTCGCCTGCTTAAGTGTAAGCTGCACTTGTCCGCCGTGAATTCATTTATTATCTAGCAGCCTTTTTATATGCTTATTTATAGCCCCTTTTATTTTATTTATACATCTAATCTATCTATCTATCTATCTATCTATCTATCTATCTATCTACCTATCTACGACATCTCCCATCTTTTTGCCCTGATTCCAACCGCAGCCCATGCTAGCGCGGGCGGCAGTGCAGGCAGCAAGCCGCACTGGCTAAACCGGCACCAACTGACGGAAGTGGCCTCATCTCAAACATTCCTGGAATGGCGTTCAACTCTCGGCGAGCTGAAATTTGTCGATTTGGCGTTCTTAAAATCTACTAACGATCGTTTGGCATTTTTTCTCAATCTGAGAAATCTGATTGCTGTTCACTTTGCCGTTGAAGTTAGCCACGTGAGTGATGATTTTGTCGACTTATAATTCAGTTTGGTGAGATATCTAATCCTCAGGATTGGATTTCATCGTGCCCTAAATTGCAGCTTTGGACGGATCCCGTGCTAGCCGCGTGTCCCCTGCTGGCCTGCAAGTCGCACTCGCGTCAGTTCACCTACTCGATTGGCTGCATTGGGCCAATTAGCCTGACTGATATTGACGACTTTGTGCTGGGCATTAGCAAGACTAGGCGCACTGATATGAGTGAGCATGATGACTCAGCTGAATGTACATGATTTTTTTAGTTTAAAATGAAAATGCGGTCAAGATAGCACCCAATCCCTCTACTCTCTACCCCAAATGTACAGCCTTTCGAGGCCGTGGGTTGTCCTAACTCTCTACCCCAAATGTACAGCCTTTCAAGGCGGTGGGTTATCCTAACTCTCTACCCCAAATGTACAGCCTTTCAAGGCAGTGGGTTATCCTAACTCTCTACCCCAAATGTACAGCCTTTCAAGGCGGTGGGTTATCCTAACTCTCTACCCCAAATGTACAGCCTTTCAAGGCGGTGGGTTATCCTAACTCTACCCCATATGTACAGTCTTTCAAGGCGGCACCTTATCTTAACTCTCCAAATTGTACACACGTACAAAGAAACCCCATCAGCCTATTGTCCTAATTTTCCGACTATTTTTGTACCCTGCTTAAAAACAACAATCTATTTAAAGATTTAATCACGCAACTAAATATGAATGCGCACAATCCCTCAGAATTTCTAAGCGCATTTCACCCGGAACTGTGCGACTATGTACTGCCTGAACCGGCTGACCCTCTCATTGTATTCGGATTGGTTCAGTTCCAGCGTGTGTCGCCGCCATTCAAGGTTAACTGCCGTTTTTAACGCTTCTCTGTAGTGTAGTTGCTAGTGGTTTTGGTAGTAGTGAAATCGCCACTGTCTTTGTTTAACAATCTTACCTAAAGCATCTTCAATCGCCCCTAAACTTTTCTAAAATAGAATAGTTGTAGCCTTCCTAGTAGCTAGGACATCTGATTTATGACCAGAAGGTCCCGAGTTCGAGTCCCAACTCTTAAAAGTCGATTTGTGCCAATAAGCAAGGCAGGAAAATTTCGGGTTGGATGTTGCGGCCCCTAAAGCTCGTCAGGATTGAGCAGATGTACACAGCAGCTCTCGTGCAGGTAGCTGCGCCGTGGGCTGTACATCTGCTTGAATGGTCGGGTGTCTAAATTTTATCCTCAAAAGAATCCCAACCAGCCCTCCCGACCTCTCCCAACTCCCGCCAGACCTACTCGGCCCATTCCATCAAAGAAGACCTGACCAAATCGTGCCACCAATTCGTTGCGGCCTTCCTGTCGGCTGCGGATGCGGATGCCGGTGGCATCGGCAGCAACATCCCGACGACGGTGATCATTCCGCACTGGCTGGCTTATTACGGGCCAATGCTGCAGCGGGATGGCAGCGGCGGCGGCGGCGGCGCCGACAAAAGCCCCGACAGCGCCTGCCTGACTGATCAGCGTCGCTGGGACCTAGTCGGCCTGCTGGCCTCCTTGAAGCGGCTGTGTTCCGGACCGCAGTTCAGCCAGACCTGGGCGCATCTTGGCGGCGGCGGCGGCAGCGGTGGCGGTGTTGACGGCTCGCCTGAGCAGCGGCAGCAGCAGCCGCCAGCGCATTGCCAGCTGACTGAGCCGGAGGCCAGCGAATTCGGCGTCTGCATTGAATATCCCGGAGCCAATGCTGTTGGCAAGCTGGCCGCATCTGTTGGCGCCGGCGCCTCGTTTTTTCCGCCTGCTGGCGAAGGTAGATCGGCGGGTTCCATTGTTTGCGACGCAAATTATTCTTCCCGCTCTTAGATCCCCTTTCACCATCCCAAGTGATGATTTCCTATACTGGATACCATTTCCCCATCCCGGATGGCATTTCCCCATCCCGAATCCCAATTCCCCATCCCGAATCCCAATTCCCCATCCCGAATTCACATTTCCCCATCCCGAATCCACATTTCTCCATTCCGAATCCACATTTCCCCATTCAGATCCAATTTCAACATGCCGGATCCCATTATCCCATTTTGGATCCTAATTCCTGCATCCAGGATCCCATTTCCCATACCGGTTCCCATTTCCTCATCTCGGATCCCATTTCCTCATCTCGGATCCCATTTCCTCATCCCGGATCCCTTTTCTTCATCCCGTATGCCATTTTCTTATCTCGGACCCTATTCCTCATAGCTAATGATTTTTCCCACTTTTTAGTCATTTTTCCCTTTTCTTAACTCTGATCTAATTTTCTCATCTTAGCTTCCCTTTTGTTATTTACAATCAGTGTTCCACAACCCGAATTCCACTGTTTAAATCCCAAAATCCGACTATTTTCTCCTAGATCCCTTTTTCCCAAACACGGAACAATTTTCCAAATTCTGAGTCCCAAATCCAATTTTCATATTATAAGTCCCCATTTCTTATTCCAGATCCCAATTGACATCCGACAGTTCGATTACTCATAAAAAATCCCCCTTTCTCTCTCTTCCCCAGAGCTCCCAGCTACAAGGCGGCCCTACAGCATCAGCATGTCCACCCTGGACTACCTGCGGGACTCGTCGCCCCTGCTGGCCACGCTGGTCAGCCTGGCCTGCCCCGAGCAGGTGGGCACCGACAGCCTCAGCCTCACCCTGCACCCGGATCACTACGCCTCGGTGGCCGCCTCCGCTGCTGCCGCCGCCGCTGCTGCCGCCAACTACAGCGGCAGCGGCGATTTCCAACGCGTCGCCGCCCCCTCCTCCTCCTCGACTTTTTCGCTTAGCCCGACGACCGCATCTAGCAGCAACAATTCGTCGACGGCTACCCTGCGACCCGGCGTTGCCGACGTCGGCTTGGGCATCGACATTCGCAGCTATCTGTACCAGCGCCTGGCGCACTCGTTTCCGCAGCTGGGCCAGCATCTTCTGCGACATTTCGGCCCCATGGCTCACAGCCCCTCGGCTGGGCCGGTTGAATCTCTGCTCAAATTGTGCAGCAGGTCGCCTACGGAAGCTTGGACTGCTCACATGTACAAGCGGATGCTGCATCATCCGGCCTCGGAGGCGCACGTTGCCATGGTTGCTAGGACTGTTGAACGAATGGCTGAAACTGACGACTATAGGCAGGCTTTGCTGGTGAGATCCGGGTGGGATGTGGCTTGAATGTCAGGTTATCCCAACTGTCAGGTTATCCCGTCAGGATGTCCCAACTGTCAGGATATCCCTACTGTCAGGTTATCCCAACTGTCAGGTTATTCCAACTGTCAGGATATCCCAACTGTCAGGTTATCCCAACTGTCAGGATATCCCAACTGTCAGGATGTCACAACTGTCAGGATATCCCAACTGTCTGGATATCCCAACTGACAGGATATCCCAACTGTCTGGATATCCCCACTGTCAGGATGTCCCAACTGTCAGGATATCCCAACTGTCAGGTTATCCCAACTTTCAGGATGTCCCAACGGTCAGGATATCCCCACTGTCAAGAAATCCCAATTTTCAGGATTTCTTAACTGTCAGGTTATCCCAAATGTCAGGTTATCCCATCTGTCAGGTTATCCTCACTGTCAGGATGTCCCAACTGTCAGGATATCCCCACTTTTAGGATATCCTCACTTTTAGGATATCGCCACTGTCTGAAAGTTCCCTATTTTTAATACTTCAATTCGCACCATGTCTCTGCATCCCACAACCCAGGTGCTTCGGTCCTGTCAGCGCCAGACTCTTGACTGTCTGCCCGCTCACCGGTTCGGGGACTGGCTAGCTAGCCGCTACCTGTCCACAGAGGCGAGCCTGACGGACCCGTCAACCAGTCTCGCCTGCCTGCGCTCCGTCGCCTGTCCGAGGCTGGCGGCCCGCCTGACCCTGGCCTGTCTGACTCGCTTCCCGGCCAAGCAGGGCGTCCTGTTGCTGGCCAGGTGTCGGCAAAGACTGCCAGACGATGACAAGGACCTCGATGCGGAACTGGACGGGCGGCTGGCTAATCGATTGAAGATTCTACGCGTGCTAGGCGACATTGTCCAGGCGGCTGCCGAGGCCGACCAGCCGCCGTTGTGGCGCAGCTGGCCTCAGATTGAAGCCGATGACACCGGCAAAGTGCTGGACTTCCTGCTGCTCAGGGCCCGGCGCTTCCGGCTGGCCCTGCGCTGGGCTGCCTGCTTCCGGCCCGATGCCAGCACTAGAGAGGTTTGTTTTTGGTGTCTGTCTGTCCGTCTGTCTGTCTGTCTGTCTGTTTGTCTGTCTGTCTGCATGTGTGTCTGTCTGTCTGTGTGTCTGTCTGTCTGTCTGTCTGTGTGTCTGTCTGTCTGTCTGTCTGTGTGTCTGTCTGTCTGTCTTTCTGTCTGTCTGTCTGTGTGTCTGTCTGTCTGTCTGTCTGTCCGTCTGTGTGTCTGTCTGTCTGTCTGTCTGTCTGTCTGTTTGTCTGTCAGTCTGTCTGTCGGTCTGTCTGCCTGTTTGCATGCCTGTCTGTCTGTCTGTCTGTCTGTCTGTCTGTCTGTCTGTCTGTCTGTATTTCTGTCTGTCTGTCTGTCTGTCTGCTTGTCTGTCCTTCTGTCTGTCTTTCTGTCTGCCTGCCTCTCCGTCTCTCTATCAGTCCATTTTTTATAGTCTATTTGTAACCGTTTTCTTGCATCTCTTGCATTTTGCTTTTACAATTCAACGAAAGTGAACGCTGTCTTTACTGGGGCATCAGTGTTTACGGAAGCAATTAACGTGCATGCTTCTGTTATTAGCTGGCCAAAGCTAGAGGCAGATCTCACTGGGCTGAGGCTTATCCACTAACTGGTCCGCCTTATTTACAATGCTTTCCACTTAACCCCGTGTTCTCTTTAAGTACTATTTAGCTACATGTATTGACTCGACTTTGGGGCTTGCCTTCTCTTTATACTTTCAATCCTGTTGCTTCGCTGCTATACTTTTCAGTTAAAAAAATAATATTTTGAGTTAAGTGCACTGAGCAGTGAAGCTAGGGTGTAAGAATAAAACTCATTTCGGCAAATTAGCACATTGGAAGGTTCTTTGTCTTTTAGCCAGTCTTTAGAGTTTATCTACTCCTTAAAGTAAAAAAATGTCTTGGTCTGAGTGAAATTATTCGCTGAATTTTATTTTCTAGAGTGTCCATTTAGCTCTTGAATGGACTAACGTAAAAAGCCATCCTTTTATTGTGTAAATTTATGCACGTATGCTATGCAACTCGTGTCCTGCGATTCCCTATAGAATTGATCCCAACTTAATCATCATGGTGTCTGGACTTGATTTGCATATTTTGCGACTTTTTTTGTCCGCTAATAATTGATCATTTATTCATAGAGTCGCCATTCTAACCAGATAAATCCCTTATCTGCTTATCTAGAAAAGTTTAAAACGAAATCATTTTTCGTAGCAAGCAGGCCTGTAGTACTTTTGATTAAATCAAGTTTATTATCTAATTTTCCACATAAATTTTGTGAGATTTCCGATAAATTTTTGTTCTATTGAATAAAAAATTCCACTGTAAGCTACGTGCTTTACATTCAAGCCTAACCAACCCCTACTCCTTTATGTACATTCAAGCCTGACTAGCGCCTAACCAACCCCTACTCCTTTATGTACATTCAAGCCTGACTAGCGCCTAACCAACCCCTACTCCTTTATGTACATTCAAGCCTGACTAGCGCCTAACCAACCCCTACTGCTTTATGTACATTCAAGCCTGACTAGCGCCTAACCAACCTCTACTCCTTTATGTACATTGAAGTCTGACTAGCGCCTAACCAACCCCTACTGCTTTATGTACATTGAAGTCTGACTAGCGCCTAACCAACCCTACTGCTTTATGTACATTCAAGCCTGACTAGCGCCTAACCAACCCCTACTCCTTTATGTGCATTCAAGCCTGATTAGCGCCTAACCAACTCCTACTGCTTTATGTACATTCAAGCCTGACTAGCGCCTAACCAACCCCTACTCCTTTATGTACATTCAAGCCTGACTAGCGCCTAACCAACCCCTACTGCTTTATGTACATTGAAGTCTGACTAGCGCCTAACCAACCCCTACTGCTTTATGTACATTGAAGTCTGACTAGCGCCTAACCAACCCTACTGCTTTATGTACATTCAAGCCTGACTAGCGCCTAACCAACTCCTACTCCTTTATGTACATTCAAGCCTGACTAGCGCCTAACCAACCCTACTTCTTTATGTACATTCAAGCCTGACTAGCGCCTAACCAACCCCTACTCCTTTATGTACATTCAAGCCTGACTAGCGCCTAACCAACCCCTACTGCTTTATGTACATTGAAGTCTGACTAGCGCCTAACCAACCCCTACTGCTTTATGTACATTGAAGTCTGACTAGCGCCTAACCAACCCTACTGCTTTATGTACATTCAAGCCTGACTAGCGCCTAACCAACTCCTACTCCTTTATGTACATTCAAGCCTGACTAGCGCCTAACCAACCCTACTTCTTTATGTACATTCAAGCCTGACTAGCGCCTAACCAACCCCTACTGCTTTATGTACATTCAAGCCTGACTAGCGCCTAACCAACCCCTACTCCTTTATGTACATTCAAGCCTGACTAGCGCCTAACCAACTCCTACTCCTTTATGTACATTCAAGCCTGACTAGCGCCTAACCAACTCCGACTCCTTTATGTACATTCAAGCCTGACTAGCGCCTAACCAACTCCTACTCCTTTATGTGCATTCAAGCCTGATTAGCGCCTAACCAACCCCTACTCCTTTATGTACATTCAAGCCTGACTAGCGCCTAACCAACCCCTACTCCTTTATGTACATTCAAGCCTGACTAGTACCCAGTCTAGCCCTACTTTTCAATGTAATTCAAGCCTGATTAGCGTCTAACCAAGTTCTCAATTTGCATTTTACGGCCCTAGGGCCCAGCCTACCCTTACTCTTCGATGTACATTTAAGCTCCCTCACAAATTCCAGCCAGTACTTTATTCTCAATTTAAACCCGATTCTAACTTACGCGTCATCACCCTTGAGTGCCCAGTTGCTTATGAAAAACACTTAACCAATTCTCAACTGTTGTTTTTGCGGCTATCTTATTATCTCATTTTTTGTCTGCTTGCTTTTTCAATAAAGTATCATTCTTGATGCTCCTAAAACCTTATTTATTAAACCGCTAATCTACCAAAAAATTAGTAAATTTCCTCTCGAAAAAAACAACAAAACAGAGAATACTCTCGGCCAAGCTGCAAGCGATAGTTGCCACCCGCGGCTTAGACGGTCATGCGGAGTTTTACGCCGAGCTTTGCTCAACAGTCGATCGAGAAGGTCCCCAATTCGGCCTGCAATTGTGCCGATCAATCATTGACAGCCAAGCCGATCGGCAACAGCCCCTAGCCGTGTTGCTGTGCGCCCATTTCACTTTGGAGCGTCTCTCCGACCAGCTGTACAGCGACGAGGTTGACGAGATTCTCGCCTCGCTGCTTGGCGCTCGAATTCTATTGTTGCTGGGCTGTCCCGACGGTTACGGCCACCTGTTAAGCCGGCCCGAGCTCATACTCGAACAGTTGATGATGAATTCAGAGCCTGGCAAGGCGAAGCGCGCCGCCGAGGTGTGGATTAGCGAACAGGAGCTGCTAGGCAGGAGCAGCGGCGCTGCCAAGACCGCTCTGGACTCGATGGCGCTCGTTTATGCTAAAAAAGCGCTCGAGGTAGGTTACAATTTGTTCAGGGCAGCTAGGGATGATGTTAGGGAGAATGAAGTACGAGAGATTCGAAAAAATAAGTTAAGTAGAGGCCTGGGAGAAAAATGGGGGCCAAAAAGATCCAGGCGAGACAAAGAGGTCAAATGAAGGTCATTTAAAAAGACGGATGTCAAATGAAGGTCATTTTAAAAGACGGAGGTCAAATGAAGGTCATACAAAGAGACGGAGGTCAAATAAACGGAGATCAAATTAAAATCAGGGAGAGAGTTATAGGTCATTTGAAGATCATTTAAAGACACATAGGTTAAATTTAGGTCAGTTAGAGAGGCAGTGGTTAAATGGAGGTCATTTAAAGAGTTGGAGGTCAAATGGAGGTCATTAAAAGAGACGGACGTCAAATAAAGGCCATTGAAAGAGACGGACGTCAAATGAAGGTCATTTAAAAAGACGGAGATCAAATGACGGTCATTTAAAGACAGGAAGATCAAATTAAAGTCAGGGAGAGAGATATAGGGAGTCATATGAGGTCACTTAAAGACACAGAGGTTAAATTAGGGTTATTTAGAGAGGCAGGGGTTAAATGAAGGTCATTTAAAGAGACGGAGGTCAAATGAAGGTCATTTAAAGAGATGGAGGTCAAATGAAGGTCATTTAAAGAGACGGAGGTCAATTGAAGGTCATTTCAAGCGACTGAGTTTATGTTCTCACATTTTAATGCAGGTGGCAGCTCTGGCGCCCCGCAGCTCCGGCGGCATCGGCGGCAGTGGCCTTCTCGAGCGTCAACGAAGCGCCTCGGAGTGCAGCATGCAGGTGACGCAGACGGTCAGTGGTCCGAATTTCAACCAGACGGATTTCTCTAGCCCGTCGCTCTACCAGACCTCGCTGGCCTCCGCCTCAATGATTGGCTCGAGTTTCAGGCCGCCGTTGCAGCAGGCGGCTCGGTCGGCTTGGACGCCGGATTCGGCCACTAGCCGGTGCATGTGCTGCGACCGGGAGAGATTCTCCATGTTCCAGAGGCGGCACCACTGTCGCTGGTGCGGCCGGGTTGTGTGCGCCGCCTGCTCGGAGACTAATCTGGCCTATGCAGGCGTTGGCAGGGTGTGCGACGCCTGCGCTCCGGTTGCTAGGGAGCAGCTGCAGCAGAGGGAGCAGCAGCAACGACAGCAGCAGCAGCAGCAGCAGCAACAACAGGAGCGAGCCTCTGCCGAATTGAATGCTTCGGCAAGTGCGGGCGGCTATATGGAACAGTTTGCTGCTGGGCAGAGAGGTTGGTGCCATTTTCTGAATGTTATATTTTACGGAATTATATTCGCGGGACAATGATAATCATCAACGGGACATAATGATGATCATCAACGGGACATAATGATAATCATCAACGGGACATAATGATGATCATCAACGGGACATAATGATAATCATCAACGGGACATAATGATGATCATCAACGGGACATAATGATAATCATCAACGGGACATAATGATAATCATCAACGGGACATAATGATAATCATCAACGGGACATAATGATAATCATCAACGGGACATAATGATAATCATCAACGGGACATAATGATAATCATCAACGGGACATAATGATAATCATCAACGGGACATAATCATAATCATCAACGGGACATAATCATAATCATCAACGGGACATAATGATAATCATCAACGGGACATAATGATAATCATCAACGGGACATAATGATGATGAGTATCAACGGGACATAATGATGATCATCAACGGGACATAATGATGATCATCAACGGGACATAATGATGATCATCAACGGGATATAGTGATCCTCATTCAAGAAGATATAATCATAATCATCCACGAGATATAATAATCCTCATTCACGGGTATATAATAATAATCATTCTTGGGATTTAATGATAATCATTCACGGATATAGTGATCCTCATTCGCGGGATATAATGATAATCATTCACAGGGATATAATGATAAGCATTCACGGATATAGTGATCCTCATTCACGGATATAGTGATCCTCAGTCACGGATATAATGATCCTCATTCATGGATGTAATGATCCTCATTCACGGGATATAATAATCCTCAATCATGGGATATGATGATAAGCATTCACGGGTATAATGCTAATCATTCACGGATATAATAATCCGCATTCACGAGATATAATGATCCTTATTCACGGGATATAATGATCCTCATTCACGGGATATAATTATCCTCATTCGCGGGATATAATGATAAGCATTCACGGATATAGTGATCCTCATTCATGGATGTAATGATCCTCATTCACGGGATATAATAATCCTCATTCACGGGATATAATAAATCCTCAATCACGGGATATGATGATAACCATTCACGGGATATAATAATCCTCATTCACGGGATGTAATAATCCTCATTCGCGGTATATAATAATCATTCGCGGGATATAATGATCCTCATTCACGGGATATAATAATCCTCATTCGCGGGATATAATAATCCTCATTCGCTGGATACAATGATCCTCATTCACGGATATAATGATCCTCATTCATGGGATACAATGATCCTCATTCACAGATATATTGATCCTCATTCACAGATATAATGATCCTCATCACGAGATATAATGATCCTCATTCACGGATAAAATGATCCTCATTCACGGGATTTAATCAGTTGAATCAGAATCCTAATTCACAAATCCAGCATCCCATACTAGCAGATTATGATTTACTACATGAAGATTTACGCAGAAAAGCAGTTAGGAAGATGAAAATCTCATACAGAATCCCATTGATTCGGCATGGCAGACACTTTCACTTTCACTTCCTAGGTCACGCTCGCTGACGCACTCTACCCCAAAAAATTCCCCGAGGTGGTTTTTTCAGTTTGCTGTCCCTGCGCAGAAGGTCAAACTCGAGAGGCAAAGAAAAAAATTTTCCCTGTTCTCGTTATCCCCATTTTCTTAACGTTAATTTTGCGCCGAATACGCAGCTAGTCAGCTTCCCCCCCCCCCCCCCCCCCCCCCCCCCCCCCCAGGCACCATTCCTTCTGTCTGGGCCGCACCGCCGGACATCTTGATCGTGACTTTTCTATCATTGCTCCAAGGCAATAAGCAACAAAGACTTGAATAATTTTCTAGAAAATATTTTTCTATTGTGTTGCGGCTTTAGCCACCGCTGCATAGGGCGTCACGCAATGGCTAGTGTCTTTTTGTTGCTTTTTCTGTACTATTTTGTGCTTCAATTTTGCTGACCTATAAATAGATTTGATTTTTGTTATATTATCAATGCCTTGAAGCAGTAGCCTAGAGGTTTTGGGTGTCCGAATTATCACTGGTTATCCTGCATTGCTTCAGTTTGTCATTAGAGTCAGTGAGGTCACCTGACCCCTCATTAGAATCAGTGGGGACATCTGACCCTCATTAGAATCAGTGGGGTCACCTGACGCCTCATTAGAATCAGTGGGGACACCTGACCCCTCATTAGAATCAGTGGGGTCACCTGACCCCTCATTAGAATCAGTGGGGACATCTGACCCCTCATTAGAATCAGTGGGGTCATCTGACCCCTCATTAGAAACAGTGGGGACACCTGACCCCTCATTAGAATCAGTGGGGTCACCTGACCCCTCATTAGAATCAGTGGGGTCACCTGACCCCTCATTAGAATCAGTGGGGACACCTGACCCCTCATTAGAGTCTGTGGAGACAGCTGACCCCTCATTAGAATTAGTGTGGACACCCGACCCCCTATTAGAATGAGTGGGGACACCTGACCCCTCATTAGAATCCGTGGGGACACCTGACCCCTCATTAGAGTCTGTGGAGACAGCTGACCCCTCATTAGAATCAGTTGGGTCACCTGACCCCTCATTAGAATCAGTGGGGTCACCTGACCCCTCATTAGAATCAGTGGGGACACCTGACCCCTCATTAGAGTCTGTGGAGACAGCTGACCCCTCATTAGAATTAGTGTGGACACCCGACCCCCTATTAGAATGAGTGGGGACACCTGACCCCTCATTAGAATCCGTGGGGACACCTGACCCCTCATTAGAGTCTGTGGAGACAGCTGACCCCTCATTAGAATCAGTTGGGTCACCTGACCCCTCATTAGAATCAGTGGGGTCACCTGACCCCTCATTAGAATCAGTGAGGACACCTGACCCCTCATTAGAATCAGTGGGGACAACTGACGCCTCATTAGAATCAGTGGGGTCACCTGACCCTCTTTTAGATTCAAAGAAAGCAGCCGACCTTTCATTCTATCTCATATTTTTCGAAAGATGTTTTTTTGTTCGAATGATTCAGATAATCTAAACGTTAAAATCTCTGCGTCTGTGCCTTTAGTGCCTTCGTTATCTAGAAAGATTAACAAGAATGTGTATATCGTATTTCAATTGCATTCTTATATGGTATGGTGCCTACTTCCGTCTGCAGTGTGTGTTTTGGGTGACTTCGTTTTTTTTACATTCTTTGTCTGTCTGTCTGCCCCTGTATCTCTTTATCAGTTTGGCCAAATTAGTACAGACCAGCTTGTAGTGTTTCTTGCTTTGCTAGACCTACTAATTAAGCATTGTTGCTACTTGGTAAAAAATCACTAGGGAGATTTTGCTTTCAACCTCTATGTCATCCTTTGTATTAATTAATTAACTCACGCTGTAAGATTTTCACTGTATTTCTATCCGTTTTATCTCATAAAAACCTCATAAAAGAGAACTTGAGCCTTAAAAATCTTGTTTTAACAAGCACACGCTTTCTCATTGAAATTTCTCACCTTTCTTGAGCTCTTTTTAATTCAAATCTCAGGTTGAGATTTCATCCTGATTAAACTGACTGCAGTGTGAATTCAAATCTCAGGTTGAGATTTCATCCTGATTAAACTGACTGCAGTGTGAATTCAAATCTCAGGTTGAGATTTCATCCTGATTAAACTGACTGCAGTGTGAATTCAAATCTCAGGTTGAGATTTCATCCTGATTAAACTGACTGCAGTGTGAATTCAAATCTCAGGTTGAGATTTCATCCTGATTAAACTGACTGCAGTGTGAATTCAAATCTCAGGTTGAGATTTCATCCTGATTAAACTGACTGCAGTGTGAATTCAAATCTCAGGTTGAGATTTCATCCTGATTAAACTGACTGCAGTGTGAATTCAAATCTCAGGTTGAGATTTCATCCTGATTAAACTGACTGCAGTGTGAATTCAAATCTCAGGTTGAGATTTCATCCTGATTAAACTGACTGCAGTGTGAATTCAAATCTCAGGTTGAGATTTCATCCTGATTAAACTGACTGCAGTGTGAATTCAAATCTCAGGTTGAGATTTCATCCTGATTAAACTGACTGCAGTGTGAATTCAAATCTCAGGTTGAGATTTCATCCTGATTAAACTGACTGCAGTGTGAATTCAAATCTCAGGTTGAGATTTCATCCTGATTAAACTGACTGCAGTGTGAATTCAAATCTCAGGTTGAGATTTCATCCTGATTAAACTGACTGCAGTGTGAATTCAAATCTCAGGTTGAGATTTCATCCTGATTAAACTGACTGCAGTGTGAATTCAAATCTCAGGTTGAGATCCTCATCAGGCTGACTCTCTAGTCTCAATTCAAGTCTCACGTTTTACGCTATCCCTGTTTTGGGAGATATATTTTTCTCTGAAGAATCTGATTAAGATTTAATTAGGAGTTTCAGAAGCTATCAAAACAAAATAGGTATTTTTTAAGTATGCGGTGAGATCCAGCTTGGTATTGTTTTGTGTTTTTCTGTCGAGGCTTTACTTTACAACTTTGTCCATGAAAATGATGATGCCCTCCACAAATTTAATTTTAGAGTTTTTTTGTTCTGTTTTTCTATTTTGGTTATGTTTTTCCACCCTCTCTAAAGTCGGAAGCGCACATGGAGCTGATGTTATTCACGAGGATGTTTCTCTCTTCGCGCAGCGCAAACTCCACATAGAGTTGTTTTTTTCTAATTTGCCTAATGCTCGCTTTTTTTCATCTGTTTGCGGGATTAGTAGGTTTTTTTCTGGATTTCGATGAGATCTTCCGCCAAAAATTCACGTCTCTTCCTCTCCCCATCCAGTGATGTACTTTTAAACTTTTTATTAGGCTGAGGACACATTAGGCGCATTCATATTCACTGCATTTGGCATAACTCATAACAGTTTAGCGACGATTTTCATGACAGTTTAGGGACGATTCTCATGACAGTTTAGGGACGATTCTCATGACAGTTTAGGGACGATTCTCATGACAGTTTAGGGACGATTCTCATGACACTCAAAAGGCGATTCTTATGACACTTAAGAGGCAATTCTCATTCAACGTAAGAGGTGATTTTCAAGACAGTTTAGGGACGATTCTCATGACAATTTAGAGGCGATTCTCATGACAGTTTAGAGGCGATTTTTTGGACAGTTTGGAGGCGATTCTAAAGGGAGTTTAGAGGCGATTCTAAAGGGAGTTTAGAGGCGATTCTAAAGGGAGTTTGGAACTGATTCTAAAGGGAGTTTAGAGGCGATTCTAAAGTGAGTTTAGAGGCGATTCTAAAGGGAGTTTAGAGGCGATTCTAAAGGGAGTTTAGAACTGATTCTAAAGGGAGTTTAGAGGCGATTCTAAAGTGAGTTTAGAGGCGATTCTAAAGGGAGTTTAGAGGCGATTCTAAAGGGAGTTTAGAGGTGATTCTATAGGGAGTTTAGAACTGATTCTAAAGGGAGTTTAGAACTGATTCTAAAGGGAGTTTAGAGGCGATTCTAGAGGGAGTTTAGAGGCGATTCTAAAGGGAGTTTAGAGGCGATTCTAAAGGGAGTTTAGAACTGATTCTAAAGTGAGTTTAGAGGCGATTCTAGAGGGAGTTTAGAGGCGATTCTAAAGGGAGTTTAGAACTGATTCTAAAGGGAGTTTAGAGGCGATTCTAAAGGGAGTTTAGAGGCGATTCTAAAGTGAGTTTAGAGGCGATTCTAAAGGGAGTTTAGAGGCGATTCTATAGGGAGTTTAGAACTGATTCTAAAGGGAGTTTAGAACTGATTCTAAAGGGAGTTTAGAGGCGATTCTAAAGGGAGTTTAGAGGCGATTCTATAGGGAGTTTAGAGGCGATTCTAAAGGGAGTTTAGAGGCGATTCTAAAGGGAGTTTAGAGGCGATTCTAAAGGGAGTTTAGAGGCGATTCTAAAGGGAGTTTAGAGGCGATTCTATAGGGAGTTTAGAACTGATTCTAAAGGGAGTTTAGAACTGATTCTAAAGGGAGTTTAGAGGCGATTCTAAAGGGAGTTTAGAGGCGATTCTAAAGTGAGTTTAGAGGCGATTCTAAAGTGAGTTTAGAGGCGATTCTAAAGGGAGTTTAGAGGCGATTCTATAGGGAGTTTAGAACTGATTCTAAAGGGAGTTTAGAGGCGATTCTAAAGGGAGTTTAGAGGCGATTCTAAAGGGAGTTTAGAACTGATTCTAAAGGGAGTTTAGAACTGATTCTAAAGGGAGTTTAGAACTGATTCTAAAGGGAGTTTAGAGGCGATTCTAAAGGGAGTTTAGAGGCGATTCTAAAGTGAGTTTAGAGGCGATTCTAAAGTGAGTTTAGAGGCGATTCTAAAGGGAGTTTAGAGGCGATTCTATAGGGAGTTTAGAACTGATTCTAAAGGGAGTTTAGAGGCGATTCTAAAGGGAGTTTAGAGGCGATTCTATAGGGAGTTTAGAACTGATTCTAAAGGGAGTTTAGAACTGATTCTAAAGGGAGTTTAGAGGCGATTCTAAAGGGAGTTTAGAGGCGATTCTAAAGTGAGTTTAGAGGCGATTCTAAAGTGAGTTTAGAGGCGATTCTATAGGGAGTTTAGAACTGATTCTAAAGGGAGTTTAGAGGCGATTCTAAAGGGAGTTTAGAGGCGATTCTAAAGTGAGTTTAGAGGCGATTCTAAAGGGAGTTTAGAACTGATTCTAAAGGGAGTTTAGAGGCGATTCTAAAGTGAGTTTAGAGGCGATTCTAAAGGGAGTTTAGAACTGATTCTAAAGTGAGTTTAGAGGCGATTCTATAGGGAGTTTAGAGGCGATTCTAAAGTGAGTTTAGAGGCGATTCTAAAGGGAGTTTAGAACTGATTCTAAAGGGAGTTTAGAACTGATTCTAAAGGGAGTTTAGAGGCGATTCTAAAGTGAGTTTAGAGGCGATTCTAAAGGGGGTTTAGAACTGATTCTAAAGGGAGTTTAGAGGCGATTCTAAAGGGAGTTTAGAGGCGATTCTAAAGTGAGTTTAGAGGCGATTCTAAAGGGAGTTTAGAGGCGATTCTATAGGGAGTTTAGAACTGATTCTAAAGGGAGTTTGGAACTGATTCTAAAGGGAGTTTAGAGGCGATTCTAAAGGGAGTTTAGAGGCGATTCTAAAGTGAGTTTAGAGGCGATTCTAAAGGGAGTTTAGAGGCGATTCTAAAGGGAGTTTAGAGGCGATTCTAAAGGGAGTTTAGAGGCGATTCTAAAGGGAGTTTAGAGGCGATTCTATAGGGAGTTTAGAACTGATTCTAAAGGGAGTTTAGAACTGATTCTAAAGGGAGTTTAGAGGCGATTCTAAAGGGAGTTTAGAACTGATTCTAAAGGGAGTTTAGAACTGATTCTAAAGGGAGTTTAGAGGCGATTCTAAAGGGAGTTTAGAGGCGATTCTAAAGTGAGTTTAGAGGCGATTCTAAAGTGAGTTTAGAGGCGATTCTAAAGGGAGTTTAGAGGCGATTCTATAGGGAGTTTAGAACTGATTCTAAAGGGAGTTTAGAGGCGATTCTAAAGGGAGTTTTTAGGCGATTCTATAGGGAGTTTAGAACTGATTCTAAAGGGAGTTTAGAACTGATTCTAAAGGGAGTTTAGAGGCGATTCTAAAGGGAGTTTAGAGGCGATTCTAAAGTGAGTTTAGAGGCGATTCTAAAGGGAGTTTAGAGGCGATTCTAAAGGGAGTTTAGAGGCGATTCTAAAGGGAGTTTAGAGGCGATTCTAAAGTGAGTTTAGAGGCGATTCTAAAGGGAGTTTAGAACTGATTCTAAAGGGAGTTTAGAACTGATTCTAAAGGGAGTTTAGAGGCGATTCTAAAGGGAGTTTAGAGGCGATTCTAAAGGGAGTTTAGAACTGATTCTAAAGGGAGTTTAGAGGCGATTCTAAAGGGAGTTTAGAGGCGATTCTAAAGTGAGTTTAGAGGCGATTCTAAAGGGAGTTTAGAGGCGATTCTATAGGGAGTTTAGAACTGATTCTAAAGGGAGTTTAGAACTGATTCTAAAGGGAGTTTAGAGGCGATTCTAAAGGGAGTTTAGAGGCGATTCTAAAGTGAGTTTAGAGGCGATTCTAAAGGGAGTTTAGAGGCGATTCTAAAGGGAGTTTAGAGGCGATTCTAAAGGGAGTTTAGAGGCGATTCTAAAGGGAGTTTAGAGGCGATTCTATAGGGAGTTTAGAACTGATTCTAAAGGGAGTTTAGAACTGATTCTAAAGGGAGTTTAGAGGCGATTCTAAAGTGAGTTTAGAGGCGATTCTAAAGTGAGTTTAGAGGCGATTCTAAAGGGAGTTTAGAGGCGATTCTAAAGTGAGTTTAGAGGCGATTCTGAAGGGAGTTTAGAGGCGATTCTAAAGGGAGTTTAGAGGCGATTCTAAAGGGAGTTTAGAGGCGATTCTAAAGGGAGTTTAGAGGCGATTCTATAGGGAGTTTAGAACTGATTCTAAAGGGAGTTTAGAACTGATTCTAAAGAGAGTTTAGAGGCGATTCTAAAGGGAGTTTAGAGGCGATTCTAAAGGGAGTTTAGAGGCGATTCTAAAGGGAGTTTAGAGGCGATTCTAAAGTGAGTTTAGAGGCGATTCTAAAGGGAGTTTAGAGGCGATTCTATAGGGAGTTTAGAACTGATTCTAAAGGGAGTTTAGAGGCGATTCTAAAGGGAGTTTAGAGGCGATTCTAAAGGGAGTTTAGAGGCGATTCTAAAGGGAGTTTAGAGGCGATTCTATAGGGAGTTTAGAACTGATTCTAAAGGGAGTTTAGAACTGATTCTAAAGGGAGTTTAGAGGCGATTCTAAAGGGAGTTTAGAACTGATTCTAAAGGGAGTTTAGAGGCGATTCTAAAGGGAGTTTAGAGGCGATTCTATAGGGAGTTTAGAACTGATTCTAAAGGGAGTTTAGAGGCGATTCTAAAGGGAGTTTAGAGGCGATTCTATAGGGAGTTTAGAACTGATTCTAAAGGGAGTTTAGAACTGATTCTAAAGGGAGTTTAGAGGCGATTCTAAAGGGAGTTTAGAGGCGATTCTAAAGTGAGTTTAGAGGCGATTCTAAAGGGAGTTTAGAGGCGATTCTAAAGGGAGTTTAGAACTGATTCTAAAGTGAGTTTAGAGGCGATTCTATAGGGAGTTTAGAACTGATTCTAAAGGGAGTTTAGAGGCGATTCTAAAGGGAGTTTAGAGGCGATTCTATAGGGAGTTTAGAACTGATTCTAAAGGGAGTTTAGAACTGATTCTAAAGGGAGTTTAGAGGCGATTCTAAAGGGAGTTTAGAGGCGATTCTAAAGTGAGTTTAGAGGCGATTCTAAAGGGAGTTTAGAGGCGATTCTAAAGGGAGTTTAGAGGCGATTCTAAAGGGAGTTTAGAGGCGATTCTAAAGTGAGTTTAGAGGCGATTCTAAAGGGAGTTTAGAACTGATTCTAAAGGGAGTTTAGAACTGATTCTAAAGGGAGTTTAGAGGCGATTCTAAAGGGAGTTTAGAACTGATTCTAAAGGGAGTTTAGAGGCGATTCTAAGGGAGTTTAGAGGCGATTCTAAAGTGAGTTTAGAGGCGATTCTAAAGGGAGTTTAGAGGCGATTCTATAGGGAGTTTAGAACTGATTCTAAAGGGAGTTTAGAACTGATTCTAAAGGGAGTTTAGAGGCGATTCTAAAGGGAGTTTAGAGGCGATTCTAAAGTGAGTTTAGAGGCGATTCTAAAGGGAGTTTAGAGGCGATTCTAAAGGGAGTTTAGAGGCGATTCTAAAGGGAGTTTAGAGGCGATTCTAAAGGGAGTTTAGAGGCGATTCTATAGGGAGTTTAGAACTGATTCTAAAGGGAGTTTAGAACTGATTCTAAAGGGAGTTTAGAGGCGATTCTAAAGGGAGTTTAGAGGCGATTCTAAAGTGAGTTTAGAGGCGATTCTAAAGTGAGTTTAGAGGCGATTCTAAAGGGAGTTTAGAGGCGATTTTAAAGTGAGTTTAGAGGCGATTCTAAAGGGAGTTTAGAGGCGATTCTAAAGGGAGTTTAGAGGCGATTCTAAAGGGAGTTTAGAGGCGATTCTAAAGGGAGTTTAGAGGCGATTCTATAGGGAGTTTAGAACTGATTCTAAAGGGAGTTTAGAACTGATTCTAAAGAGAGTTTAGAGGCGATTCTAAAGGGAGTTTAGAGGCGATTCTAAAGTGAGTTTAGAGGCGATTCTAAAGGGAGTTTAGAGGCGATTCTAAAGTGAGTTTAGAGTCGATTCTAAAGGGAGTTTAGAGGCGATTCTATAGGGAGTTTAGAACTGATTCTAAAGGGAGTTTAGAGGCGATTCTAAAGGGAGTTTAGAGGCGATTCTAAAGGGAGTTTAGAGGCGATTCTAAAGTGAGTTTAGAGGCGATTCTAAAGTGAGTTTAGAGGCGATTCTAAAGGGAGTTTAGAGGCGATTCTATAGGGAGTTTAGAACTGATTCTAAAGGGAGTTTAGAGGCGATTCTAAAGGGAGTTTAGAGGCGATTCTATAGGGAGTTTAGAACTGATTCTAAAGGGAGTTTAGAAACTGATTCTAAAGGGAGTTTAGAGGCGATTCTAAAGGGAGTTTAGAGGCGATTCTAAAGTGAGTTTAGAGGCGATTCTAAAGGGAGTTTAGAGGCGATTCTAAAGGGAGTTTAGAACTGATTCTAAAGTGAGTTTAGAGGCGATTCTAAAGTGAGTTTAGAGGCGATTCTATAGGGAGTTTAGAACTGATTCTAAAGGGAGTTTAGAGGCGATTCTAAAGGGAGTTTAGAGGCGATTCTAAAGTGAGTTTAGAGGCGATTCTAAAGGGAGTTTAGAACTGATTCTAAAGGGAGTTTAGAGGCGATTCTAAAGTGAGTTTAGAGGCGATTCTAAAGGGAGTTTAGAACTGATTCTAAAGGGAGTTTAGAACTGATTCTAAAGGGAGTTTAGAGGCGATTCTAAAGTGAGTTTAGAGGCGATTCTAAAGGGAGTTTAGAACTGATTCTAAAGGGAGTTTAGAACTGATTCTAAAGGGAGTTTAGAGGCGATTCTAAAGTGAGTTTAGAGGCGATTCTAAAGGGAGTTTAGAACTGATTCTAAAGGAAGTTTATTTGCGATTTTGAAGGGCACTAATGATCGCACTGTGCTGTTTTTGCGTGCAGAATCAACTAAGTAGTCATTCTTATTAGCTACTTGAACTGCAATCGCTCTGTGACACGCTTCGACCCTCCCAGACCGCATCCGGTGGACGCTCTCCCCGACAACGAAGACCTCAACGCCAGGCCTACGCGAGGATTTCTATTACGAACAGAGTCCCAGCGCCAGTTTAGCCATTGCCCTGCTCGAGATGCACTCCCAGCCAGCTGAGCACTTGCTACAATTGTGCGACCAACTGTCCGCCTACCTGAGCCCCGTGGACAAATCCGGCACGCCTAATCCGAGGTAGGGATTATCCCCTACTGCTGGACACTATCCGGTCGCTTCTGTTCCACGCGAAGGTGTCCAGCACAGCTGCTAACGACCAGGCTCTATGGAGCAGTGCGAGCTCTACCTGAGCCGCGTGGAGCTCATGTCGCTGCTCATACGGGCACAATTATAACGACTTGCCCAAACTGTCAACGTTGAGCAATCAGCGTACGCTGCAACTGCTTCGGGATCGATTAGTTAGACACGAGGAGACTTGAACTGGCCTTGCAAGTGTCCACTAAATGCAATCTGGACCCGACTGGAGTTTGGTTTGCTATGGGCGTGCGCGATTGAGCCTGTACGGTGTTGAGAAGGCCAGGGAGCGGTTTGACAGGTGCTTGAAGGTGAGGCATTTGCTGCTGATTTTAATGTTTCCCATACTGCATCTATTGCATAAATATTTTCAATTTAGTTTCTACCCTTCTACATATCTATCTACCCTTCAGTTTCTGCCCTTTTCTGCATATCTATCTACCCTTCAGTTTCTGCCCTTTTCTGCATATCTATCTACCCTTCAGTTTCTGCCCTTTTCTGCATTTCTATCCACACTTTAGTTTCTACCTTTTCAGGTCTTTATTCGCCTAAGTTTATGTAAATTATGTAAAAGTATGTAAATTAAAGTACAAGTCAATATTGCTGTGGTACTAATTGACAAAGTAAAAGTAGGCTAACCTAGTTTTCTTGTTGACTGTCAAATGCATCAGTTTTTCAAATATTTTTACTATTATTGTATTGTACTGCAAAGCTGGTAATAGTAGAAACAGGCTCCATTCTTCTATTGTTTAAGAAGACAATTGCAGCACAGCTAGAGAGGAAGTGAGTAAGAAAGACAGATGTTTTGAAGGAAGGAAGAAAATGACTTTTTCCCAGCTACGCATTAGGATTAAAGAGCCCGTTAAGGTTTTGTCATTGCCATCGGAATGGTTGGCTGGGTGAATTGTACTATCTTCTCTTTTGTTTGAATTCCCTAGAGACCAGCGCAACTCACACACGGGTTAGTAACTCTATCTATAATCTGCAGGAGGGCTGTAGGCATTCTGACGCTTGAAGCGGTATTGTCCCACAACCAGTGACAGGGTATTACTTTCCATTTCACTAAGTACCGTACGGCAGCATAGACAAAAACACACACGGTGCTAGCGGAATTCCAGGCCAGCACGCGCCATGCACACTGAGGCATGTACACTGTCTCAAAGCCTTCGTGGGCGTAAATTGCGCAAACTGGCCCATAGGCCCAACCAATTCGTGCACAAGGCCCCCAAATTAATGTGACCCTGTACAAGTCGAACCTGGACCAGTGGCATACAAGGCAGGCGCGCTAGACCGCCGAGCCACTCTCCCCCCCCCCCCTCCTTAGTAACTGTCTATCAGCTAAGAGCTTATTACGGGCATTTTGGCTAGTTTCCACTAAGCTTCTATCTGAATCTGCCCATTTCTCTGTTAGGTCCTGTCTGTCTACTGGGTCTGAATCGTCTGTTGGACTTTTTAATTGCCTTCCACACCGGACCTAGAATGGAAGCAGCTTCTTTCTGTCTCTCTCTCTCTCTCTCCTCTATGGGAAGCTGCGCAAATTCTTTGGCCCCCCTTTTTTTTAGACCCCATCCTCTTACTTTTCTCCAGAGTTGGAACTTCACTATTTTATGCCTTAATGAATGAGTTTCCTTCCTTGGTTGAGTGTGGCATAGCCGAGAGACAGAACTGGGAGAGGGAAAAGCGGAGTGCACTGGCTCTATATATCCTTCCTTTGGCTTTCTAAAATCAAGTCGAATGGGTTTTGAAGGCTGTGCTAATATAGATGCGCGCTCCATCCTTGATAGCAACCAGTATTTGCGTCTTGCTTCAATTTCATGCCTTGGTTAGTTAAGAACCTGAGTTTTAAGTGAGGCTTTATCGTGAATTTAAATAAGAGAGCTTATTCATTTTTGTCTCCAAGACGACTTGTTTGCGGCATTCCATTCCAAATAAAATTCCATATAGTTTCTAAACATTAATATCGTAGTACATCTAACGCTAGTCTTTAGTTAAACTGTTTTAGCCTACGCAATTAGCTTTTATATATTCCTCAGCATTGGTCAGAGTGTGTGAATACTTGTGCATGAGGCGTGTTAGACATAAATTTATGCTAATGCAGCCATTTATTGTCGAATTGGACACACGAGTCAGACAAGATACAAAGTATTAGGCTAGAAAAAGTAGTTTGCCAACAAATTATGAACAATAATACATGGGTGGTCATTTTGTGCGACAGAAAATATAGTTCGTTCATAAGATTGATGGTTGAAAAGAATTCTCGATGGCAAGTATTTTGGAACATAAAACGTCTAAGCAATGCTTTGATAAACGTACGAAATTCAAGTCTTTGAAGAATTAACGGGTTGGTGGACAACATCAATATCGAGAAGTATTTTTATTGCCATTTACCGCGACGCACAATCTTCTATTCTTGCTATTTTTTTTCGATAATCAGATAAACGCACAGAAAGATACCGGCTTAGCAACAAAGAATAATAATATAGTCATCCTCGTCCAACCGAGTTGCTGACTCTTGGTCCCATGGTGTGCAGTAACTGTTGCTGTCTCTTATTGCGGCACCGACTGGTGTAACGAGCTAGTCCGCTTTTTTGGAACGGCCCTGTACGTTCCGCCGTAGATCAGGGCGTTTAAGCTGGTGTAGATGATGGCGAACAAGCGATGACGAATTGGGCTGATTCAGTCTCACTGCTGGCAGTCTTGGCTATCACAATCTTATAGATGAAGAATGGCAACCAGCACACCAGGAAGGCCGGAGTATGATGCAGGCATTGGTGATCCAGCCCGCGCAAAATTGGCTTTAGTCCTTTCCCATTTGTTGTGCAGACTGCTCATAGCCTTTAATTTTTTATTGAAAGATTTAGATGACGAGGCATTTGTCCAAATTAATTAAAATCAAGCGAATAAGTATTGCGCATGTACTTTAGATAAATACGAGGTACTTTGTCACGCTAAATAGCCAGTTAAATGCTTTGATTTCTTCCAAAATA
This sequence comes from Macrostomum cliftonense, assembly GCA_950096795.1. Classification (NCBI taxonomy): domain Eukaryota; kingdom Metazoa; phylum Platyhelminthes; family Macrostomidae; genus Macrostomum; species Macrostomum cliftonense. The sequence continues at coordinate 8,811 of CATNEM010000101.1, read as the reverse complement.
CGGCTTAAAACTATTGAGAAATTCTTCATAAAAATCTGCAAATAGCATACTGATCATCTCCTGGGTTTCTATGCGTAAGCAACACAATTTTTTCTGAGCAAGACAAGCTCAAATGATTTTTTTAATCGAAAGCAAATTAACAAACCTTTAGATCCATCGCCTGCTATGTCGCAGTCGCTGTCAGCTTGCAAATTTCCGGCTTCTTTGCTGCTTGACGCCATTGGCACGTTGTAGCGTTGCATACTGCGCATTCGTCTAATATGGCGTCGAGTTATCACTAGGATGGTACCGTAGCCACCAAACAGGACTAGGATTAGGAATAGGAATAGAGAGATCCGCACAAATACCAGACTCATATCCGGTTCGTTCTCGCCTTTGCACGATCTAGTATTAAACATCAGAGTACTGGCTTGTGAACTCGTAGTAATTAGCCGCTAATTGGTACCAACCTAGTTGGCAGGCAGCTTAGCACGGCAATGCCTAGCCAGATGCCCAGAACAATGCAAACTACTTTTGCGTCTTGTCATAACCCGGTCGTAACTGTACGGCCAGTTAATTTGATGCAAGCTTGTCCAGACCGATGCTCACTTGTCAAGATGAGGCCGGTAGTCAAGGCCAGGTAGTACATCCATGCGCCAAGTTCGAGTTCAATCCAACTCTTAGGCCCGTAGCCCGTCACAGCGTAGGCGAAACGAAGTGCAGAGAAAGCACAGACCGGCGCTCAAATCGCTGATAGCCAGTGCGACCATGTAGATGCACTGATTATTATGCAGTGCCGGGGTTTGTTTAACAACCACAATCACTAGCAGGTTGGTTGGCACGGCCAGCAGTGAAATCACTAGCTACTATGACCGACCTCCCACCAGGAGGCTTCGTCCGGGCGCAGTGGACCACAGCCGGAACAATCCTCCTCCATTCGATGGTCAGATTTTTTATGCAGCTCCTGTGGGACAAGTGTGGGTGTTTGCCTAGAAGTACGAGCTAAATAACGAATCACATCTAAGGGTTAAGCATCGTTAAGAATTGAAAAAAGGTGTTTTTCAAGGCTTAACGTGTCTGTCTATATTGATCGGTTTTACAATCAAAGGATATTTAATTTCTGTTGATAAAGGTCGCATTGAGGAGTGCAGGCTATTTGATTCGGTTTCTAACTTCTCAGGTTGCCCTTCATTGTCTGTGTTTTCATCTTTTAGAAATCAAAATCAATATATGTTGTCTCTCGTTCAATTACTTTGTATGATTAGTATTTTGCTCAATCATTTCCTTTGATGTTTATTCTAGATCAGGGGCGGATGAGTAGGCAGATCGGGTAATTTTAACACAGCTAGCTCATCTCTTTATCTTTCCTGCCCTGAATAATCTCTGTAGGTCCCTCTGGACAAGAATTCGGTGCAGAGAGCTCCTCAACTCAGCTGCTTGATGAGGTGATCAAAAAACTGGAGGAGATGCACGCCAAAGGTGCCGTTGGCATGGTGAGTGTCGCTTGTCAAAGTGATTTTTGTTGGAAATACTCCTCACTTCAAGGTGCAATGGTGTGTTGAAATACCCTTCACTTCTAGGTGCATTGATGTGTTTAAATACCCCTCACTTCAAGGTGCATTGGTGTGTTGAAATACCCCTCACTTCAAGGTGCATTGGTGTGTTGAAATACCCCCTCACTTCAAGGTGCATAGGGTGTTGAAAATACCCCTCACTTCAAAGGTGCATTTGTGTGTTGAAATACCCCTCCTTCAAGGTGCATTGGTGTGTTAAAATACCCCTCACTTCGAGGTGCAATGGTTCGTGTGAAATTACCCCTCACTTCGAGGTGCAATGGTGTGTTAAAATACCCCTCACTTCGAGTGTTGCATTATTGTGTTGAAATACCCCTCACTTCAAGGTGCATTGGTGTGTTGAAATATCTCTCCCTTCCAGGTGCCTTATGTGTTGAAATACCCCTCACTTCAAGGTGCATTGGTGTGTTGAAATATCCCTCACTTCAATTTGAAAAGGTGTTTGAAATACCCCTACATCTTACTTGTAGGTGTGTGATTGTGTAATTAAGTTATGTGGTATTTTAACCTACTATTTTCATGTAAAATTTTTGTTGCGATTAATACCACAAACAATATTTTTATTTCAGCTACCAAAAATCATTGAAATTACAAAGTCAAGCGATCAATACTAAAAGAACCAGAGTTGGTAAGTAATTTAATCAATTTTATATTTTATTTACTAGTTAGTATTTGCATTATTTTTTTCATAAGTTGTACTCGCATTACGGTACGAGTCGTATGTTCTGATCCTTATTGTTAAATGTGTTTTTTGTTCGCTCTTCGCATATTATGCAATATAACAAAATTAGGCAAAATAACTTACGTATTCCTCATTTTGACCGATAGGTGTGCGGCGTGCGTTAAATAAATTCGTTGTTCTCTGTCTGCCTTTAAAATTATTTTTGATTTCTCTTTTAGACCGCTTTGGTTTTATCATCTTTCTGAGCCATTCATGCGATTGGATGCAAAGGTTTTCAGCCAGTTACCGATTTACCTAACCATGCCTAGTAACACATATAGAAAGTCTTCCTGCTCTGGGGCTTTCTGTGGCTTAGGGTACCGTGTTGTTTGGGGTGACCTGACTTGCACTGACTGACCTGACTGACTGACTGGACTGACCTGACTGACTGGACTGACTGACTGCCTGACTGACTGACTGACTGACTGGACTGACTGACTGACTGACTGGACTGACTGACTGCCTGACTGACTGACCTGACCTGACTGGAGTTACTACTTCGTATCATGGATTAAGATTCTACAAATAGCTAAAAGACTTCCTTTTTTCGAAAGCAAGCAAAAATTGCTTTCAAAGACTGGAGACATCCGAGAAGCGCTCTCTGAGCGTGGTATGCATTTAGCAAATGGCTTTTGCTCTGGAATTTTTATGTCTCCTTCTTAGGCTTGAAAGGCAAATAAAAAGCAATGTAGACGGAGAGGCGCGTTTGTGACCTCTTTGATAAATTTGGCTAATTAGAATAGCGGGAGCACTTCTGTGTGCCATTGGTGTCACCATCATCATCATTTTTGAGGAATCTGACTGGCTCTGTGTCAGTTTTTTGAGAATCCCATATAAAATCTCATTTTTAATGGTTTTTTTCGTGGGGGACAGCCAAACCTCTATCTGTTCAGGCCCGGGGCATCATGTTCCCATTTTTTGGAGGAAAACCTCTGAATGTCTTCCATTACAGCCGGTTTATCCCTTCCTCCCACGGCTTCCGAGGGTTTTTTATTGAAGGATTTTTATGTTTGTACTAAATTATGGTTTATTGAATCTTTTTATAATAGTAACTTCCCGTAAGCTTAAAAATGTATGTCAAATAAAAAATTTCATTTCAGGTAAAACATTATTGCGTCAGTTTGATATGCCCTGTGTCAGTTCAAATTTTTATTAGCTGTTAGTAAGGCAGTTAGATAGCAGCTGTGTCAGTTAGAAGGCAGTTAGTTGTGTCAGTTAGAAGCTAGTTGTGTCAGTTAAAAGGCAGCTGTGTCAGTTAAAGGTAGCTGTGTCAGTTAGAAGAAGTTGCTGCAGTTTTAATTGGGCTGTGTCAGTTGAAATATTTCTGTGTCAGTTAAAATCTAGAGTGTATCCCTCTAGAGCTTATCCCTTTGTCAGTTAGTGTGTGTGGAATTTCAGCTAGTCAAACCATACTACTCAGACAGTTAGTAGTGCAAGCCGAATATAACCGCCAATTCTCCCGCAGCAAGTGAGGCGTTACTGTCAGTTCGACTTAGAGGCGGGAGTGTCAGCACTACCTGACACGCTACGGCACCTTATTTGAGTTGTCTGACATTTCTGATGCGTCGCAAACGACTTTGAATTGGCTCTGGCTTTCTGCTTCGAGAATGCTGTAGCAACTGAGGCCATCATTGAAGGCCTGGTGAATCCCGCCATCCAGTCCGGCACTGCCCGAGGTTCTCGTCCTGCTGCTGGAGCGGGCGTTGGACCAGCAGGCGGAGTTCTGGCTGCCCTGCCTGCCCCGGGTCTGCGGCTGCCTGCAGAGGGCCGGGCCTGGCGCAGCCGCTGTACAAGCTGCAGTGCCGCCTTGGCGACCACATCCGAGCTGCCATGACCTGCGTGCACGAGTTTCATCTGAAAGGAGCGGTCAGCTATGCTCAGCTGGCGGCCAGGCGCGAGCCGCTCGAGAGGGCTATTGGTGGTTGCCTCTCGATTGGGAATCTGCCTTTCTGCTGTGATCCTCAAATCATGGTCCTCTCTTGCCTTACATTCTCGATATCCTCTGGCTGAAAGTCTCCCGGATCTCATGGTTGCTAGACTGACAGCCTTCCAAATCCTTTAGTTTCTAGGCTGAAAACCTTCCAAATTTTTTAGTTTGCTAGGCTGATAACCTTTTAAATTCCCAGGTTGCTAGGCTGAGAACCTTCAAAATCCCCAGGTTGCTAGGCAAACAACCTTTCCTAATCCCTTAGTTGCTAGGCAGAAATACTTTCAGATCCATTATTGCTAGGCTAACAACCTTTTAAATCCCTTAGTTGCTAGGGCGAAAACCTTTTAAATCCCTTAGTTGCTAGAGTGACAGACAACCTTTCAAATCCTTAGTTGCTAGGGTGACAACTTTTAAATCCCTTAGTTGCTAGGGTGACAGACAATCTTTCTAATCCCTTAGTTGCTAGGGTGACAACTTTTAAATCCCTTAGTTGCTAGGGTGACAAAATTTTCAAATCCCTTACTTGCTAGGGTGATAACCTTTCAAATCCTTAGTTGCTGTGGCTGACAACCTTCAAAATCCCCAGGTTGCTAGGCGAAAATACTTTCAGATCCCTTATTGCTAGGCTTAGAGCCTCCCAGATTCTCAACTCGCGAGCTTCATCCGTCACCACCCCCTCCCCCTGCCCCGCCGCTCTCCGCAGGCCACCTGCGCCAGGCCATGAAGTCGCTAGCCCAGCAGGGAGAGCAGCCGTCGGGCTGCGTTCTCGGCCTACCCGAGAAAGAGCTGCGCAGCACATCCGCAGCCTGCAACTCCATCTGGACGTTGTCGCCTACCTGGGCAAAGCGGCCATCGCCGAGGCCAAAGCCGACGTCCGAACTCCGCTCCGGCTGGCTAATCCGCTGCCAACGCTGCTGTCGGGTAACCGCGGCGAAGCTCTAGTCGACCTCGGCCTGCTAATCCTGCTGTCCTCGCCGTTGATTATCGACGGAATTAAGCTTGCTGTCCCGGCTGAACTCCGACGTCCCCATGCCGGCGCAGCGCATCGCCGATCTGGCTGTCCGCTACCTCGTCAAGGACTGCCGAATCGACGCCCTGCTAGAATTATTGAATTGTTGGTCGGCTGAGCCGCGGCTAAGTCTGGGACTCGGTCGGGACCAGGTGGACTCGTTGGTGCTGACCGCTATGAGAAAATTGACGCCCGAGATGCTGCAGAGTCAGGTGCCGAAAATATGGGATTTTTATATATTTAGGATTTCTAACAATCCAAGCTGCGATCTATATGATAACCCCCTCCCCCCCCCCCCAAATTGTTTTCTTTACAGCCAAACCTATCGGAAGATCTTTTTAAACTAATCAGCTCCGTGACAAATCGAGTTGAAGCCCTGCTAGCTACGGGCAAGCTGAAAAAGGCCTATTTATTGGCTGTGAATTGCAAACAATGTTGACTTGGTTATTAGAGTTCGCGACGAGGCGACTGAGAAGGGTCAGGACGCCGCTGAGAGACATGGCCGATAAGTGGATAAAGTCCAACAGAGCGGAGTGACCTGTCTATATGCGATCTATGCGCTGATGTTATATTACTGCCTTTTTGCAGTGCCAATATTTTTCTTGGCTTAGTTTACCAACTTTTGCTAGCTAAATTAATAGCATTGATTACTGCTGAAATTTATTGATTCCAATTTCGTTTTTTTTGCACTCTAGTAAGGCTAGATAAAGTGGTTGATTTTATGGGTGTGTCTTTGGCTGAGGAAAGGCCTAGAGTGGGTTGGTTGGTCAGAGTGGTTGATTTAATGGGTGTGTCTTTGGCTGAGGAAAAAGGCCTAGAGTGGGTTGGTTGGTCAGAGTGGTTGATTTAATGGGTGTGTCTTTAGCTGAGGAAAGGCCTAGAGTGGGTTGGTTGGTCAGAGTGGTTGATTTAATGGGTGTGTCTTTAGCTGAGGAAAAGGCCTAGAGTGGTTGGTTGGTCAGAGTGGTGATTTAATGGGTGTGTCTTTGGCTGAGGAAAAGGCCTAGAGTGGGTTGGTTGGTCAGAGTGGTTGATTTAATGGGTGTGTCTTTGGCTGAGGAAAAGGCCTAGAGTGGGTTGGTTGGTCAGAGTGGTTGATTTAATGGGTGTGTCTTTGGCCTGAGGAAAAGGCCTAGAGTGGGTTGGTTGGTCAGAGTGGTCTTGATTTAATGGGTGTGTCTTTGGCTGAGGAAAAGGCCTAGAGTGGGTTGGTTGGTCAGAGTGGTTGATTTAATGGGTGTGTCTTTGGCTGAGGAAAAGGCCTAGAGTGGGTTGGTTGGTCAGAGTGGTTGATTTAATGGGTTGTGTCTTTGGCTGAGGAAAAGGCCTAGAGTGGGTTGGTTGGTCAGAGTGGTTGATTTAATGGGTGTGTCTTTGGCTGAGGAAAAGGCCTAGAGTGGGTTGGTTGGTCAGAGTGGGTTGATTTAATGGGTGTGTCTTTGGCTGAGGAAAAGGGCCTAGAGTGGGTTGGTTGGTCAGAGTGGTTGATTTAATGGGTGTGTCTTTGGCTGAGGGAAAAGGCCTAGAGTGGGTTGGTTGGGTCAGAGTGGTTGATTTAATGGGTGTGTCTTTGGCTGAGGAAAAGGCCTAGAGTGGTTGGTTGGTCAGAGTGGTTGATTTAATGGGTGTGTCTTTGGTGAGGAAAAGGCCTAGAGTGGGTTGGGTGGTCAGAGTGGTTGATTTAATGGGTGTGTCTTTGGCTGAGAAAAGGCCTAGAGTGGGTTGGTGGGAGTGGTTGATTAATGGGTGTGTCTTTAGCTGAGGAAAAGGCCTAGAGTGGGTTGTTGGTCAGAGTGGTTGATTTAATGGGTGTGTCTTTGGCTGAGGAAAAGGCCTAGAGTGGGTTGGTTGGTCAGAGTGGTTGATTTAATGGGTGTGTCTTTGGCTGAGGAAAAGGCCTAGAGTGGGTTGGTTGGTCAGAGTGGTTGATTTAATGGGTGTGTCTTTGGCTGAGGAAAAGGCCTAGAGTGGGTTGGTTGGTCAGATGTGGTTGATTTAATGGGGTGTCTTGGCTGAGGAAAAGGCCTAGAGTGGGTTGGTTGGTCAGAGTGGTTGATTTAATGGGTGTGTCTTTGGCTGAGGAAAAGGCCTAGAGTGGGTTGGTTGGTCAGAGTGGTGATTTAAGGGTGTGTCTTTGGCTGAGGAAAAGGCCTAGAGTGGTTGGTGGTCAGAGTGGTTTAATGGGTGTGTCTTTAGCTGAGGAAAAGGCCTAGAGTGGGTTGGTTGGTCAGAGTGGTTGATTTAATGGGTGTGTCTTTGGCTGAGTAAAAGCCTAGAGTGGGTTGGTTGGTCAAACTGGATGATTTTATGGTTGTCTTTAGCTGAGGAAAAGGCCTAGAGTGGTTTGGTTGGTTAGAGTGGTTGATTTTATGGCTTTTTTATGGTTTATCACGTCCACCTGTATTCATAAAATCGATTTTTAAATCACTACTGATGTTATGGTAAGGCGCATATGGCATTAAAGATCACTTGATTCATTAGAAAAGTATTGTGCTTCTTCGCTGTCGTGGATGCGTCACTGTGAAGCCGGTGGCTTTATTTTTCTGTCACCTAAACTTGCTGTCATTGGTTTCTATTCTTTCATGTAAATAACGTATGCTACTAGTTTTTAAAGCACAAAGAAGAAAAAGTAAATAAATATTCCAGTTTTTAATCGTTTGGGAATTTTTCTCGTTTTAATTATTTCGCATCGCACTACGGCATCATTTTTAATCAGTATTATGTAATGAAAATTTCAACTCGAATGTTGTAATTCAGATTCCCGGAGTTTCCTATTTTAATCTCACTACTTAATTATGGGCTTATGGACTTCTCTCATTTTTCCATGCGTTTTTGATCTCCACAATTAAGTGACAGGTGTTAATTTTGTTGCACTAATATCAAATGTATTTTTTTCAGCGAAAGATTTGCCAAATAAATACTATTGTGAAGTGCTGTCGAAAATGATTTTAAAGGTAGTGCGTCCATTGCTTTATTTTTGCCTATTTTCAAACGTTCTTATTAAAAATCAAGACAATTAAATAGTGGGTAAAAATCCCATTTACAATTTTTTTCTTTTACAATTCAGTTATTTATTAAAACTGGATTATAATTAGCCAGGTTTTGTTTTAACACTAAGAGTTTGTACGCTTTGGGTTGTTAAATTATGGTTGAATATTAAACAATTTCTCTGACAGGTAAGTTTTCCTTTTTCTTAAGAGACTACAAAAATACTGTTTTGACTTGCCTATGAAGAGCATACAAAAAATGATTTTCAGTAAACGCACTAAATAAAAAAAACTGCTACAAGTGAGTACTTCGCATGGTCCAATTAGTTTTTAAAAAAAAGCTTTTGAGCTGTGGATAGAATTAAACAAGTGAAACATCATTCATTTTCTGTACATTGTACAAGCTATGCGACACTGCAAAGAAAAATAATCAGCTATTTCAGGCAAACTTTCAGATGAACGGGTAAAAAAAGTTAGTGACTCTAGGGGTTAGCTACAAGGTTATCATTGCACTGTTTAGTGACTGAAGAGAACGCAAGTTTCAAAACAAAGAATACAGAATTATATAATAAAAGAAGCTGTTGCTAAATTACAAAAATCGTCCATGCAAA
>CATNEM010000100.1:195000-254756 GCA_950096795.1 Macrostomum cliftonense | reverse complement strand
GTCTGTCTGTCTTGTCTGTCTGTCTGTCTGTCTGTCTGTCTGTCTGCCTGTCTGTCTTTCTGTCATTCTGTCTGTGTCTTCTGTCTGTCTGTCCTGTCCTGTCTGTCTGTCTGTCTGTCCCTGTCTGTCTGTCCTGTCTGTCTGTCTGTCTGTCTTTCTGTCTGTCCTGTCTGTCTGTCTGTCTGTGTCTGTCTGTCTGTCTGTCTGTCTATCTGCCTGTCTGTCTGTCTGTCTGTCCGTGTGTCTGTCTACGTGTCTGTATGATTTACCTATCTAAAATTCTGGGAACCCCCCGAACCGCAGGGTCTCCTGTCAGCAAAGCGCGCCCAGCTCAACCTGATCCGCTCGACGCACTCCCAGCACCAGTCGCAGTCGCCGCCGCCGCTCATCGAATGGGCCCAGGTGCACTTTCCCGAATCCTCTCTAGCTGTCATATCCGCCTGGAACTTGTCCCAGCAGCAGCGGACAGTCTGGCTGGCCAGCCTAGCCCGTCGCCTTGGCGTTGGCTGCGCCGCCGACTGCTGCCTAGTCGAAGAGTGTCTGGCCCGTCTGTCCGGCGCCGTTGCTATGGCAATCGCTAATCACGAATTCAACAACCAATCAGATAGCTACAATTCGCTTGCTAAATTAATAATTTGGCTGGCAACGCTGGACGTTGCTAATGAAACTGATGCGGCTGAGCGAGAGCAGCTGACTTGGGCGGCTGTTCGTGCAGTGGCTGATCGATTGCGACTAGAAATCCAATCCCGATGCAATCTGCCTCGATCAAATCGGCTAAGCCTTTATCTGGCGCTCTATTGGGCTCGAATCCACTGTCTGAATTCGGATGCCGTGTTGCCGCCGCCGTCGGAACCGGTTCTAACTAGTTTGGCTGATTGCTGCTTGCCCCGCGCCGCTGCCGCTGCCGACGTCGATGAAACCGGTTGGTCCGGCGCCGCCCGGTTGACCTCGCAGCAACGCCGGCTGCTGGCCTGCGCCGCCATGTCGGACAGGCGGGACCGGCTGGCTGAGCTGGCCGAGATTTCCTCTGCTGATGCGTGCCGGCTCGACCTTCTGGCTGGGGTGGGTTTGGGGATTTTTATCCCGCTTTTGGGATACTAATTGACGCGCTTTACTGGGATTTAAATCCTTCTAGATGGAATTTTATTATTTGTTAGGCAATTTCAGTAGTCGAGAGGGCAATTGATTGATTGGGAGGGGATTTGGGTATTTGGGAGGGGATTTGATCAATCGTGAAGGGGATTTAAGCAATCGGGAGGGTAGTTGAGCAATCGTGAAGGGCTTTGACTAATCGGGAGGGGATTTGAGTAGTCGGGAGGGGATTTGATTAATCGGGAGGGGATTTGAGTAATCCGGAGGGGATTTTAGTAATCCGAAGGGGATTTTAGTAATCGGGAGGGGATTTGAGTAATCGGGAGGGGATTAGAGTAACCAGGAGGGGATTTGAGTAATCGGGAGGGGATTTGAGTAATCGGGAGGGGATTTTAGTAATTGGGAGGGGATTTGAGTAATCGGGAGGGGATTTAAGTAATCGGGAGGGGATTAGAGTAATCAGAAGGGGATTTGAGTAATCGGGAGGGGATTTTAGTAATTGGGAGGGGATTTGAGTAATCGGGAGGGGATTTGAGTAATCGGGAGGGGATTATAGTAATCGGGAGATGATTTCAGTAATCGGGAGGTGATTTCAGTAATCGGGAAGGGGATTTGAGTAATGGGAAGGGGATTTGAGCAATCGTGAAGGGCTTTGAGTAATCGGGAGGGGATTAGAGTAATCGGGAGGGGATTTGAGTAATCTGGAGGGGATTTGAGTAATCGGGACGGGATTTGAGTAATTGGGAGGGGATTTGAGTAGTCGGGAGGGGATTTGAGTAATCAGGAGGGGATTTGAGTAATCCGGAGGGGATTTTAGTAATTGGGAGGGGATTTGAGTAATCGGGAGGGGATTTGAGTAGTCGGGAGGGGATTTGAGTAGTCGGGAGGGGATTTGAGTAGTCGGGAGGGGATTAGAGTAATCAGGAGGGGATTTGAGTAATCGGGACGGGATTTGAGTAATTGGGAGTGGATTTGATTAATCGGGAGGGGATTTGATTAATCGGGAGGGATTTGATTAATCGGAAGGGGATTTGAGTGATCGGGAGGGGATTTGAGTAATCGATAGGGGATTTGAGTAGTCGGGAGGGGATTTGATTCATGCAGAGTAGATTCTAGTAATCGGTAGATGATTTAAGTTGTCCAGGAGGGTATTTGAGTAGTCATAATGGGATTTCAGAAATAAGAAGGTTATTAGGTATTTAGTTTTAATTTAATCAGGGGGAGATCGAAGTGATTAAGAGGCAATTTTGAGTAGTCAAAACATGATAAAAACTTGTTTTGTGAGATTATGTACCGCTTAATGAAAATAATTAATGAGTAAGTCTGGCCCATCGCGCAGGACGCGGCCATCGCGTTGCTAAGAGACGGCGCCCCGGACTCGCTTGTCGCTCGCCTGTTCGACTTCGACGCCGACAGCTATTTTGCCGAGTCCGCCTGCCGCGCCATCGACAGCCGGTGGCGTCGACTTGGCGGCTTCGCCAGCGTTCAGCGCGCTATTGACTGGGCGCTGCGCTCTGCAGATGAGCCGCGTAAACAGCGGCTGGTTAAGGCGCGCGACTACTGCCTGGCGCTTCAGGGCCTGCTGCGGGATTTCGGGTGAGTGGCATCCTTGATCTGTGCTTGCTTGCGGGTTAATTGATCTGTGCTTGCGTTTTGGAATTCGATTTGAGTTTGGATTTTATGCTCCGTAACTCTTAGTTTTTGTATTATATATTTATGGAGTCTTTGTTCTTTTCTTGTCAGTCTTTGTTTATTTATAATAAGTATTTGTTCTTTTATTGTTAGTCCTTTGTTCTTTTATTATCAGTCTTTGTTCTTTTATTGTCTGTATTTGTTTCTTTATTATTAGTCTTTGTTATTTTATTGTTAGTCTTTGTCTTGACAAATTTTAATATGTAGATTATTTTCTTTTATTATCAGTCTTATTGCAATTTTAAATAATCAAATTTTCAGTAGTAACCTGTGTTCTTTCAATCTCATTTTTTTCTTATTATCTATTTGTATTATTAGTCTTAGTAGTATTGGTAACAGCCTTAGTCATTATCGTAATACTATAGTTTTTTTGTTAAAATCAATGGCTATTCTCTTTGCATAAGGTTTTTAGTGTCGGTCTTTGTTTTCACTATTGGTCTTTGTGCTAGTTTGCTCCATATATAAACATGCCTTCTTTCAAATGCAAAAATTACCCCCTCCCTCAAGAACAAAATTCTCCCCAACCCTCGATCCTCGCAGCGTCAGTCCCAGCCGGGATCAGGAGTGCCGCCTCATCTCAGCCGCTGGCAAGTCCAGCCTCCTCGACCAGCTGGCCTCAGTCGCTTCGCCGACTCTGCTGCTACTCGACTGTCGCCAAGCCGTCGACTCGCTCAGTCGGGCCGTCGCCCGCGCAGCCGCAGCAGCCGCCGCCGCAGCGCCGACTCCGACGCCGTCCATTTCCGACATTGTCGATCGCGAAGTGTCGCTGCTCCGCTCGGCCCTGTCCATTGCTTGCATCGTTCGCGCGCTGACCGTCGACGCCGCCGTCGACGAGGAGTTCACTGAGGAAGAGGTGGCGGCAGCGGCGGCGGATGGCGCCGAAGCGGATGAGTCCAACCCGATGGACGCCATCGCCGCTCTGCTGTCGGTGGCCGTCGAGCTGGTTGACGGCGTGTCGGATCTGCGACTGCGGGGCCAGCTGATTGGCCGCCTCATCCGCCTGCTGTTCCTACGTCGGCGGCAGCTTCGCTCATTCAACAAGCTCGCTAGAGAGTCGCCCGACGCGGCAGGAGTCGGCGTCGGCAGCGGCAGCGGCAGCGAGCTGGTCGCCTCGGACAGCTTCGTTCGCATCTATCTGGTGGAGATGCGTCGCCTCGTGGCGGCCTTTCGACAGCAGGTGGCCGCGTTCAAGTTCAGTCGTAGTCATGGCAACAGCCAGCAGCACCACCAGGAGGAGGAAGAGGAAGAGCTCCTTGCCGAGTTGCGAAATTCGCTAACGTCGCTGGAAGCTCAGGTAGCCGATTTGCAATGGCGTCAGGAGCTGATTGCCTCGCTGCCTGACCAGCCCGGCTCGCCCGCTGGCTGCTTTGAGTTGACCCACGGTGACCCTGGCAGGTGAGACTGCGACGGTTTGTTCTATTTCTGAGATCCCACATAATTTTTCTCCTCAAATCTCAATCCGTCTTCCCCAAAAATCCCACACCATCTTAAACCCCGAACCTCACTGCCCTCCCTAAAAATCCCATTCTGTCTTCCCCTCAAACTCCACAATTTCTACCCTCAAATTCCACACCGTCTTTTTCGAAAATCCCATACCGTCTCCTCGAAAAATCCCACACCGTCTTCCTCTAAAATCCCATCCCATCTTCCCTCAAATCACACAGCATCTTTCCTCAAACCCACACCGACTTCGCCACAAATCCCACACCGTCTTCCCCAAAAATCCCACACCGTCTTCCCCAAAAATCCCACATCGTCTTTCTTTAAAATCGCCTCGCCTCGTCTTCCCCAAAAAATACCGCACTGTCCTCCCCAAAAACGTTCACACCGTATTCCCCGTAAAATCCTACATCGTGTTTTTTTGGGGTGTAAAACTTCACATGATCATGACTTGAAAAAAATCCCCAAAACTTTCCGCCCTCTTATCATTCTTCCCTAAAACTGTGTCGCCTCCGCAGACCTCGCAAGCACAGAAAATCCTCATCGGGCGCAGCTGCGACCCAGTCGGGCAGCGAAGATTCCCAGCTAGGTCGAACAGCGTCAAGTGGCCGCCGCGGCAGCAGCAGCAGCAGCAGCCGCAGTCGTCGGCGCCGCCGCCTGGTGCACTACCTGCAGTGCCCGGGCACCAGCCTGCTAGCCCTCTGCCTGACCCGCGGCGACCTGCAAGGCGCCTCCCAGACGGTGAAAATCTACGGTCTCCAAGGCAACCGGCTGTGCGCCGAGTTGCAATGGCAAGCCGCCTTCCGCTCCCGCCTGCTGCAGCTGCGCACCTTGGCGGTTGGTTCGGCCGCCTCGACGGCTTTGACTACGTCTGCCGCCGCTGCTGCTACTTCCGGTTCAACTTCCGGTTCGACATTATTATCATCGTCGTCTAGTTCCGGTTTCGGTCAGGCTTCGCTAAGCGCTATCAGAGCCACGGCCGGACCGCTTGTGCGTTTGGGCCCAACTAAACTAGCCGAAGAATTGTTATCCCAGTTGCCAGATAAATTTGCCGGCAGTTTGTTGGTTGCCATGCCAACAACCGGATTGCAATGGCGCCATCAGCAGCAACAGTTGGCCGGGCCAGACGGTTCTGCGTTTGCTAGCGACTTTGCGCACCTGCTGGATTTGGCCTGCTTGGGGGCTGCGAGCTTGCCGGCTGTGCGCGACCTGCTCAGCATGGCCAAGGATCGGCTGCCGCAGGTGGGCCTTTGCGGTGCGGGTTTCGGGGTTTGTTTTGGGGTGTGGGTTTCGGGGTTTGTTTAGGGTGCGGGGTTTCGGGTTTGTTTAGGGTGCGGGGTTTTGGGGTTTGTTTAGGGTGCGGGGTTTCGGGGTTTGTTTTGGGTGTGGGTTTCGGGGTTTGTTTAGGGTGCGGGGTTTCGGGGTTTGTTTGGGGTGCGGGGTTTCGGGGTTTGTTTGGGGTGTGGGGTTGCGGGTTTCTTTGGGGTGTGGGTTTCGGGGTTTGTTTGGGGTGTGGGGTTTCGAGGTTGTTTTGGGTGTGGGTTTGTGGTTTCTTTGGGGTGTGGGGTTCGGGGTTTGTTTGGGGTGTGGGGTTTCGAGGTTTGTTTTGGGTGTGGGGTTTGTGGTTTTCTTTGGGGTGTGGGGTTCGGGGTTTGTTTGGGGTGTGGGGTTTTAAGGTTTGTTTTGGGTGTGGGGTTTCGGGGTTTGTTTGGGGTGTGGGTTGCGGGGTTTCTTTGGGTGTGGGGTTTCGGGTTTGTTTGGGTGTGGGTTGCGGGGTTTGTTGGGGTGTGGGTTTAGGGGTTTCGGGGTTTGTTTGGGGTGTGGGTTAAGGGGTTTTTTGGGGTGTGGGTTTAGGGGTTTCGGGGTTTGTTTGGGGTGTGGGTTAAGGGGTTTTTTGGGGTGTGGGTTTAGGGGTTTCGGGGTTTGTTTGGGGTGTGGGGTTTCGGGGTTTGTTTGGGGTGTGGGTTAAGGGTTTTTTGGGGTGTGGGTTGCGGGGTTTTTTTTGGGTGTGGGGTTTCTGGGTTTGTTTGGGGTGTGGGTTGCGGGGTTTGTTTGGGGTGTGGGTTTAGGGGTTTCGGGGTTTGTTTGGGGTGTGGGGTTTCGGGGTTTGTTTGGGGTGTGGGTTAAGGGGTTTTTTGGGGTGTGGGTTTAGGGGTTTCGGGGTTTGTTTGGGGTGTGGGGTTTCGGGGTTTGTTTGGGGTGTGGGTTAAGGGGTTTTTTGGGGTGTGGGTTTAGGGGTTTCGGGGTTTGTTTTGGGTGTGGGTTGCGGGGTTTGTTTAGGGTGTGAGCTTTGGGGTTTTTAGGGCGTGGTTTTGAGGTTTTTAGGGTGTGGATTTCGGGGTTTTTAGGGCGTCGGTTTTGGGGTTTTTAAGGTGTGGGCTTTGGGGGTTTTAGGGCGTGGGTTTTGGGGTTTTTAGGGTGTGGGGTTCGAGTTTTGTTTTGGGTGTGGGGTTTCGGGGTTTGTTTGGGGTGTGGGTTGCGGGGTTTGTTTGGGGTGTGGGGTTTCGGGGTTTGTTTTGGGTGTGGGGTTTCCGGTTTGTTTAGGGTGTGGGTTGCGGGGTTTTTTGGGGTGTGGGGTTTCGGGGTTTGTTTTGGGTGTGGGTTGCGGGGTTTGTTTAGGGTGTGGGCTTTGGGGTTTTAGGGCGTGGGTTTTGGGGTTTTTAGGGTGTGGATTTGGGGGTTTTTCGGGCGTGGGTTTTGGGGTTTTTAAGGTGTGGGCTTTGGGGTTTTTAGGGTGTGGATTTAGGGGTTTTTAGGGCGTGGGTTTTGGGGTTTTTAAGGTGTGGGCTTTGGGTTTTTAGGGCGTGGGTTTTGGGGTTTTTAGGGTGTAGGTTTTGGGGGTTTTAGGGTGCGGGTTTTGGGTTTGTTTAGGGTTCACCTTTTTTCAAGGTGAAGAATTTGGGTTTTCTTTAGGTCTTAAAGTTTTGAGGTTCTTCGGGTGCGGCTTTCCAGATTTTTTATATCTGGGCTTAGATTGTTTTATGATTTATGGGCATTTTGTTGTTTTTTTATGTTAAAAGTTTTGTTTTTGTTTTTGGGCTGTCACTACGGTTTTGCTTTTACAAAGTTAGTGTGCAAGATTAATTCTAATTTGTAATTTTCTACCTGTCTAGCACCTGTCAATCAAATCCAGGGCTCCGAGGCAATGATGATGCGCTCAGCCTCCTTGCACGAAGGCGGCGTCAACTTGACGGGCGCGGCCGATCCAGCAGCAGCCGCCGGTTTTGATGCAGCCGCCGCCGCCGCCGCCGCCGCCGCTGGTCCTCTATCTCCGGCTGCCCTGCTTGCCGACCTCGATCGCCTAGTTGAGTTCTTCTGGCAGCGAGCCAACCCGAGCCATCCCGGACACAAGCTGTGGTGGCGCTGGCTGGTGTCGCCCGACTCCCCAGCGGCCCGCTCGGGGCTGCCATTCTACACCCAGCTGGCTGGCCAGTTCCTGCTGCCCCCTAGCCGGCCTCACAAACTGGAAGAGGCCCTGCTAGAGATTGGAGCTAGCGGGGCGCGTTTTCGTGTTGCCATGACAACCGCGTCGGCGATCAGTCCGGAGACGAACGCGTCGGGATCTCCCGGAGCTCCGGGCACGTCGCCAGCGATTCCGTTTCGCAGTGTCGGTGGCGGCGGCGGTCGCGGTTTGGGCACTCGTCGCAGCGCTTCTGTTGCCGCGTTTTCGCCTACCCCGATATCGCCTTCTAATTCTTCGTCCAACGAATTGACAATTGCAGCCGCCGGTGCCGCTGCCGCTGCCGGTCCGTCGCCGCAGTTCCAAGCGCTGTGCCGCGCCGCTGGGAAAATCTCCACGCCGTCTAGTAATGTGTTTCAATTTAGCGGATTGTGAGTTGGCAAATGTTTTATGCTAATGCAGTTCTAGTATTTAATATACGCTGATCTCTACTGTCAGTAGAGTAAGTAGTTTGTTGGCATGATTTTAAATAAAGTAGCTTAGGTTGCTCTGTATATCAAATGTATAGTATAATATATACTTGCAATGTTCGTGGTCTGTATCTTAGCATGCGCTCTAACTGAGTCTGATCACACCCAACTCATCCCTCAATGTACACACGGGCTCTAAGTCAGTCTGACCATGCAAACTCATCCCTCAATGTGCATATAATGTACACACGCGCTTTAACTCAGTCTGACCACACCCAACTCGTCCCCTAATGTACATTCTCTAATTTGTAACCTAACATACCTTCCGTCTCCCTCCATCCGTACATTTCTCCACTAGGCTACAACCCCCGGAGAGCCTTACAAGGGGGGTTGTAGCCTAGTGGTTAGAGCGTCGGACTCACGACTTGAAGGTCGGGGGTTCGATTCCCGACTCCACTGGTACAATTTGTGTCCTTTAGCAAGACACTTAACTCTGCATTGCTTCAGTTCACCCAGCTGTTAAATGGGTACCAGCATCAGCTGGGGTAATTGAAGGTGGGTGTGGCGTCCCCCCAGTCCATGGACTGAACAGCTGTACGCAGTCTTCAGAAGTGCCGCGCAATAGCTGCGGCTGCGCTGTTGGCTGCACATCTGGCCCGATTGGGACAGGTGTAATCAATTATTATTATTATTTATTTCTCCACCAAATTTTTTTCAGTTCAAAGTGCAATCTACAGTTCTACAACTTCTTGGAGGCGCTGTGGGAACATGTTAGCGCTTTGGGCGAATTTTTTACCCAAGATTTATAGGCAGTCGGCTAGATCAAAAATATCTATTAGCCGTTTCGGGAACGCATCCGTTCAACATTTTAACCGAATCGCCCTCCTCAGCTTTGGGGCAAGCTTATCTTTGAGCTTCACGTATCGCCGGATAAGTGAGCTGCTTGCTAAATTAATTTTGCGTCTATTTTTATTGCTGCGAAAGCTGATTAGTTATTAAAATACATAACGTCCAAATTTGTCTTAATCATTTAGATTGGAAGATTTGGCTGCCAGACTCGGGTTAAACTTGTCGCATATCATTATAAGAATTCCATGCCGAAGATTAGTATTGAAGCTAGGCCTAAGCCTGAGCCTGATTCCAAACTGTTCAGTCTCACTGGTGAGTTCAATTATTGAAATTGAGATTTGATAGAATGGTTGAGATTCAGTAGGTTATGGGTGAGACTCTGTAGGTTATGGGTGAGATTCTGTAGGTTATGGGTGAGATTCGTATGTTATGGGTGAGATTCTGTAGGTTATAGGTGAGATTCGGTAGGTTATGGGTGAGCTCTGTAGGTTATGGGTGAGATTCTGTAGGTTATGGGTGAGATTCGGTAGGTTATAGGTGAGATTCGGTAGGTTATAGGTGAGATTCGGTAGGTTATGGGTGAGATTCTGTAGGTTATGGGTGAGATTCGTAGGTTATGGGTGAGATTCGTAGGTTATGGGTGAGATTCGGTAGGTTATAGGTGAGATTCGGTAGGTTATGGTTGAGATTCAGTAGGTTATGGGTGAGATTCTGTAGGTTATGGGTGAGATTCTGTAGGTTATGGGTGAGATTCGGTAGGTTATAGGTGAGATTCGGTAGGTTATGGGTGAGATTCTTTAGGTTATGGGTGAGATTCTGTAGGTTATGGGTGAGATTCGTAGGTTATGGGTGAGATTCGTAGGTTATGGGTGAGATTCGGTAGGTTATAGGTGAGATTCGGTAGGTTATGGGTGAGATTCGGTAGGTTATGGGTGAGATTCTGTAGGTTATGGGTGAGATTCTGTAGGTTATGGGTGAGATTCGTAGGTTATGGGTGAGATTCTGTAGGTTATGGGGGAGATTCTTTAGGTTATGGGTGAGATTCGGTAGGTTATGGGTGAGATTCTGTAGGTTATGGGTGAGATTCTGTAGGTTATGGGTGAGATTCTGTAGGTTATGGGTGAGATTCAGTAGGTTATAGGTGAGATTCGGTAGGTTATGGGTGAGATTCTGTAGGTTATGGGTGAGATTCGTAGGTTATGGGTGAGATTCGTAGGTTATGGGTGAGATTCGGTAGGTTATGGGTGAGATTCAGTGGGTTATGGATGAGATTCGGTAGGTTATGGATGAGATTCTGTAGGTTATGGGTGAGATTCTGTAGGTTATGGGTGAGATTCGTAGGTTATGGGTGAGATTCGGTAGGTTATGGGTGAGATTCGGTAGTTAAGGGTGAGATTCTGTAGGTTATGGGTGAGATTCGGTAGGTTATGGGTGAGATTCAGTGGGTTATGGGTGAGATTCAGTAGGTTATGGGTGAGATTCAGTAGGTTATGGGTGAGATTCTGTAGGTTATGGGGGAGATTCTTTAGGTTATGGGTGAGATTCGGTAGGTTATGGGTGAGATTCTGTCGGTTATGGGTGAGATTCAGTAGGTTATGGGTGAGATTCGGTAGGTTATGGGTGAGATTCAGTGGGTTATGGGTGAGATTCTGTAGGTTATGGGTGAGATTCTGTAGGTTATGGGTGAGATTCGGTAGGTTATGGGTGAGATTCTGTCGGTTATGGGTGAGATTCAGTGGGTTATGGGTGAGATTCGGTAGGTTATGGGTGAGATTCAGTGGGTTATGGGTGAGATTCTGTAGGTTATGGGTGAGATTCGTAGGTTATGGGTGAGATTCGGTAGGTTATGGGTGAGATTCGGTAGGTTATGAGTGAGATTCTGTAGGTTATGGGTGAGATTTGGTAGGTTTGGGTGAGATTCAGTGGGTTATGGGTGAGATTCAGTAGGTTAATTGGGTGAGATTCAGTAGGTTATGGGTGAGATTCAGTAGGTTATGGATGAGATTCGTAGGTTATGGTGAGATTCGTATGTTATGGGTGAGATTTGGTAGGTTATGGGTGAGATTCTGTAGGTATGGGTGAGATTTCGGTAGGTTATGGATGAGATTCGGTAGGTTATGGATGAGATTCTGTAGGTTTATGGATGAGATTCAGTAGGTTATGGGTGAGATTCTGTCGGTTATGGTGAGATTCTGTAGGTTATGGGTGAGATTCAGTGGGTTATGGGGTGAGATTCAGGTAGGTTATGTGATGAGATTCGGTAGGTTATGGATGAGATTCAGTAGGTTTATGGGTGAGATTCGGTAGGTTATGGATGAGATTTCGGTAGGTTATGGATGAGATTCAGTAGGTTATGGGTGAGTATTACAGTAGGTTAAGGGTGAGATTCTGTAGGTTATGGGTGAGATTCAGTAGGTTATGGATGATGATTCTGTAGGGAGATTCGCTTAGTTATGGGTGAGATTCTGTAGGTTATGGGGGAGATTCCTTTAGGTTATGGGTGAGATTCGGTAGGTTAAGGGTGAGATTCTGTAGGTTATGGGTGAGATTCAGTAGGTTTATGGATGAGATTCTGCAGGTTGTGGTGAGATTCAGTAGGTATGGATGGAGATTCTTGTAGGTTATGGGGGAGATCTGTAGGTTATGGGTGAGATTCGTGTAGGTTAATGGGGTGAGATTCTGTAGGTTATGGAGGAGATTTTTTAGGTTATGGGTGAGATTCAGTAGGTTATGGGTGAGATTCTGTACGTTATGGGTGAGATTCTGTAGGTTATGGGTGAGATTCAGTAGGTTATGGATGAGATTCTGTAGGTTATGGGTTAGATTCTGTAGGTTATGGGTGAGATTCAGTAGGTTATGAGTGAGATTCTGTAGGTTATGGGGGAGATTCTTTAGGTTTATGGGTGGATTCTGTAGGTTATGGGTGAGATTCTGTAGGTGAGATTCTGTAGGTTATGGGTGAGATTCTTGTAGGTTATGGGGTGAGATTCTGTAGGTTATGGGTGAGATTCTGTAGGTTATGGGGGAGATTCTTTAGGTTATGGGTGAGATTCTTTTTAGGTTATGGGTGAGATTCAGTAGGTTATGGGTGAGATTTTGTCGGTTATTGGGTGAGATTCTGTAGGTTATGGGTGAGATTCTGTAGGTTATGGGTGAGATTTCGGTAGGTTAAGGGTGAGATTCTGTAGGTTAGTGGGTGAGATTCAGTAGGTTATGGATGAGATTCTGTAGGTATTTAGGGTGAGATTCTGTAGGTTATGGGTGAGATTCAGTAGGTTATGGGTGAGATTCAGTAGGTTATGGGTGAGATTCGGTAGGTTATGGATGAGATTCGGTAGGTTATGGTGAGATTCGTATGTTATGGGTGAGATTCTGTAGGTTATGGGTGAGATTCTGTAGGTTATGGGTGAGATTCGGTAGGTTATGGATGAGATTCATGGATGAGATTCTGTAGGTTATGGATGAGATTCAGTAGGTTATGGGTGAGATTCTGTCGGTTATGGGTGAGATTCAGTAGGTATGGGTGAGATTCTGTAGGTTATGGGTGAATTCAGGTGGGTTATGGGTGAGATTCGGTAGGTTATGGATGAGATTCGGTAGGTTATGGATGAGATTCAGTAGGTTATGGGTGAGATTCGGTAGGTTTATGATGAGATTCGGTAGGTTATGGATGAGATTCAGTAGGTTATGGTGAGATTCAGTAGGGTTAAGGGTGAGATTCTGTAGGTTATGGGTGGAATTCAGTAGGGATTTGGATGAGATTCTGTAGGTTATGGTGTGAGATTCGTAGGTTATGGGTGAGATTCTGTAGGTTATGGGGGAGATTCTTTAAGGTTAATGGGTGAGAATTCGGTAGGTATTAAGGGTGAGAGTCTGTAGGTTATGGGTGAGATTCAGTAGGTTATGGGTGAGATTTCTGTAGGTTGTGGGTGAGATGTCTGGATGAGATTCTGTAGGTTATGGGGGAGATTCTTTAGGTTATGGGTGAGATTCGTAGGTTATGGGTGAGATTCTGTAGGTTATGGAGGAGATTCTTTAGGTTATGGGTGAGATTCAGTAGGTTATGGGTGAGATTCTGTAGGTTATGGGGGAGATTCTGTAGGTTATGGGGAGATTCAGTAGGTTATGGATGAGATTCAGTAGGCTTATGGGTTAGATTCTGTAGGTGTGGGTGAGATTCTGTAGGTTATGAGTGAGATTCTGTAGGTTATGGGGGAGATTCTTTAGGTTATGGGTGAGATTCTGTAGGTTATGGGTGAGATTCTGTAGGTATCGGTGAGATTCTGTAGGTTATGGGTGAGATTCTGTAGGTTATGGTGATATTCTGTAGGTATGGGTGAGATTCTGTAGGTTATGGGGGAGATTCTTTAGGTTATGGGTGAGATTTTTAGGTTATGGGTGAGAGTTCAGTAGGTATGGGTGAGATTTGTCGGTTCGGTTATGGGTGAGATTCTGTAGGTTATGGGTGAAGATTCTGTAGGTTATGGGTGAGATTCGGTAGGTTAATGGTGAGATTCTGTAGGTTATGGGGAGATTCAGTAGGTTATGGATTGAGATTCTGTAGGTTATGGGTGAGATTCAGTAGGTTTATGGATGAGATTCTGTAGGTTATGGTTGAGATTCTGTAGGTTTATGGGTGAGATTCGGTAGGTTATGAGTGAGATTCTGTAGGTTATGGGGGAGATTCTTTAGGTTATGGTGAGATTCAGTAGGTTATGGGTGAGATTCTGTCGGTTATGGGTGAGATTCTGTAGGTTATGGGTGAGATTCTGTAGGTTATGGGTGAGATTCTGTAGGTTATGGGTGAGATTCTGTAGGTTATGGGTGAGATTCTGTAGGTTATGGGGGATATTCTTTAGGTTATGGGTGAGATTCTGTCGGTTATGGGTGAGATTCTGTCGGTTATGGAAGAGATTCTGTAGGTTATGGGTGAGATTCTGTAGGTTATGGGTGAGATTCAGTAGGTTATGGATGAGATTCTGTAGGTTATGGTTGAGATTCTGTAGGTTATGGGTGAGATTCTGTCGGTTATGGGTGAGATTCAGTGGGTTATGGGTGAGATTCAGTAAGTTATGGGGGGAGATTTGGTAGGTTATAGGTGAGATTCAGTAGGCTTTGGTGAGATTCTGTCTCATTGCTTCCACGCAACCTCACAGAAACAAAAGGCCTCTGAGCTTTTATGCCGCGTAGTCAACGAGTGCGATACTTGGCCTGGCCAGCCCAGAGACCCGCACCAGGCTGTGTGAGCATTGCTAAGGAATTGCGTCGCCGCTTAAGTGTAAGCTGCACTTGTCCGCCGTGAATCTCATTTATTATCTAGCAGCCTTTTTATATGCTTATTTATATCCCCTTTTATTTTATTTATACATCTAATCTATCTATCTATCTATCTATCTATCTATCTATCTATCTACCTATCTACGACATCTCCCATCTTTTTGCCCTGATTCCAACCGCAGCCCATGCTAGCGCGGGCCGGCAGTGCAGGCAGCAAGCCGCACTGGCTAAACCGGCACCAACTGACGGAAGTGGCCTCATCTCAAACATTCCTGGAATGGCGTTCAACTCTCGGCGAGCTGAAATTTGTCGATTTGGCGTTCTTAAATCTACTAACGATCGTTTGGCATTTTTCTCAATCTGAGAAATCTGATTGCTGTTCACTTTGCCGTTGAAGTTAGCCACGTGAGTGATGATTTTGTCGACTTATAATTCAGTTTGGTGAGATATCTAATCCTCAGGATTGGATTTCATCGTGCCCCTAAATTGCAGCTTTGGACGGATCCCGTGCTAGCCGCGTGTCCCCTGCTGGCCTGCAAGTCGCACTCGCGTCAGTTCCACCTACTCGCATTGGCTGCATTGGGCCAATTAGCCTTGACTGATATTGACGACTTTGTGCTGGGCATTAGCAAGACTAGGCGCACTGATATGATGTGAGCATGATGACTCAGCTGAATGTACATGATTTTTTTAGTTTAAAATGAAAATGCGGTCAAGATAGCACCCAATCCCTCTACTCTCTACCCCAAATGTACAGCCTTTCGAGGCCGTGGGTTGTCCTAACTCTCTACCCCAAATGTACAGCCTTTCAAGGCGGTGGGTTATCCTAAACTCTCTTACCCCCAATGTACAGCCTTTCAAGGCAGTGGGTTATCCTAACTCTCTACCCCAAATGTACAGCCTTTCAGGCGGTGGGTTATCCTAACTCTCTACCCCAAATGTACAGCCTTTCAAGGCGGTGGGTTATCCCTAACTCTACCCCATATGTACAGTCTTTCAAGGCGGCACTTATCTTAACTCTCCAAATTGTACACACGTACAAAGAAACCCCATCAGCCTATTGTCCTAATTTTCGAAGCTATTTTTGTACCCTGCTTAAAACAAACAATCTATTTAAAGATTTAATCACGCAACTAAATATGAATGCGCACAATCCCTCAGAATTTCTAAGCGCATTTCACCCGGAAACTGTGCGACTATGTACTGCCTGAACCGGCTGACCCTCTCATTGTATTCGGATTGGTTCAGTTCCAGCGTTGTGTCGCCGCCATTCAAGGTTAACTGCCGTTTTTAAACGCTCTCTGTAGTGTAGTTGCTAGTGGTTTTTGGTAGTAGTGAAATCGCCACTGTCTTTGTTAACAATCTTACCTAAAGCATCTTCAATCGCCCTAAACTTTTCTAAAATAGAATAGTTGTAGCCTTCCTAGTAGCTAGGACATCTGATTTATGACCAGAAGGTCCCGAGTTCGAGTCCCAACTCTTAAAAGTCGATTTGTGCCAATAAGCAAGGCAGGAAAATTTCGGGTTGGATGTTGCGGCCCCTAAAGCTCGTCAGGATTGAGCAGATGTACACAGCAGCTCTCGTGCAGGTAGCTGCGCCGTGGGCTGTTACATCTGCTTGAATGGTCGGGTGTCTAAATTTTATCCTCAAAAGAATCCCAACCAGCCCTCCCGACCTCTCCCAACTCCCGCCAGACCTACTCGGCCCATTCCATCAAAGAAGACCTGACCAAATCGTGCCACCAATTCGTGCGGCCTTCCTGTCGGCTGCGGATGCCGGATGCCGGTGGCATCGGCAGCAACATCCCGACGACGGTGATCATTCCGCACTGGCTGGCTTATTACGGGCCAATGCTGCAGCGGGATGGCAGCGGCGGCGGCGGCGGCGCCGACAAAAGCCCCGACAGCGCCTGCCTGACTGATCAGCGTCGCTGGGACCTAGTCGGCCTGCTGGCCTCCTTGAAGCGGCTGTGTTCCGGACCGCAGTTCAGCCAGACCTGGGCGCATCTTGGCGGCGGCGGCGGCAGCGGTGGCGGTGTTGACGGCTCGCCTGAGCAGCGGCAGCAGCAGCCGCCAGCGCATTGCCAGCTGACTGAGCCGGAGGCCAGCGAATTCGGCGTCTGCATTGAATATCCCGGAGCCAATGCTGTTGGCAAGCTGGCCGCATCTGTTGGCGCCGGCGCCTCGTTTTTTCCGCCTGCTGGCGAAGGTAGATCGGCGGGTTCCATTGTTTGCGACGCAAATTATTCTTCCCGCTCTTAGATCCCCTTTCACCATCCCAAGTGATGATTTCCTATACTGGATACCATTTCCCCATCCCGGATGGCATTTCCCCATCCCGAATCTCAATTCCCCATCCCGAATCCCAATTCCCCATCCCGAATTCACATTTCCCCCATCCCGAATCCACATTTCTCCATTCCGAATCCACATTTCCCCATTCAGATCCAATTTCAACATGCCGGATCCCATTATCCCATTTTGGATCCTAATTCCTGCATCCAGGATCCCATTTCCCATACCGGTTCCCATTTCCTCAATCTCGGATCCCATTTCCTCATCTCGGATCCCATTTCCTCATCCCGGATCCCTTTTCTTCATCCCGTATGCCATTTTCTTATCTCGGACCCTATTCCTCATAGCTAATGATTTTTCCCACTTTTAGTCATTTTTCCCTTTTCTTAACTCTGATCTAATTTTCTCATCTTAGCTTCCCTTTTGATTATTTACAATCAGTGTTCCACAACCCGAATTCCACTGTTTAAATCCCAAAATCCGACTATTTTCTCCTAGATCCCTTTTTCCCAAAACACGGAACAATTTTCCAAATTCTGAGTCCCAAATCCAATTTTCATATTATAAGTCCCCATTTCTTATTCCAGATCCCAATTGACATCCCGACAGTTCGATTACTCATAAAAAATCCCCCTTTCTCTCTCTTCCCCAGAGCTCCCAGCTACAAGGCGGCCCCTCACAGCATCAGCATGTCCACCCTGGACTACCTGCGGGACTCGTCGCCCCTGCTGGCCACGCTGGTCAGCCTGGCCTGCCCCCGAGCAGGTGGGCACCGACAGCCTCAGCCTCACCCTGCACCCGGATCACTACGCCTCGGTGGCCGCCTCCGCTGCTGCTGCCGCGCCGCTGCTGCCGCCAACTACAGCGGCAGCGGCGATTTCCAACGCGTCGCCGCCCCTCCTCCTCCTCGACTTTTTCGCTTAGCCCGACGACCGCATCTAGCAGCAACAATTCGTCGACGGCTACCCTGCGACCCGGCGTTGCCGACGTCGGCTTGGGCATCGACATTCGCAGCTATCTGTACCAGCGCCCTGGCGCACTCGTTTCCGCAGCTGGGCCAGCATCTTCTGCGACATTTCGGCCCCATGGCTCACAGCCCCTCGGCTGGGCCGGTTGAATCTCCTGCTCAAATTGTGCAGCAGGTCGCCTACGGAAGCTTGGACTGCTCACATGTACAAGCGGATGCTGCATCATCCGGCCTCGGAGGCGCACGTTGCCATGGTTGCTAGGACTGTTGAACGAATGGCTGAAACTGACGACTATAGGCAGGCTTTGCTGGTGAGATCCGGGTGGGATGTGGCTTGAATGTTCAGGTTATCCCAACTGTCAGGTTATCCCGTCAGGATGTCCCAACTGTCAGGATATCCCTACTGTCAGGTTATCCCAACTGTCAGGTTATTCCAACTTGTCAGGATATCCCAACTGTCAGGTTATCCCAACTGTCAGGATATCCCAACTGTCAGGATGTCACAACTGTCAGGATATCCCAACTGTCTGGATATCCCAACTGACAGGATATCCCAACTGTCTGGATATTCCCCACTGTCAGGATGTCCCAACTGTCAGGATATCCCAACTGTCAGGTTATCCCAACTTTCAGGATGTCCCAACGGTCAGGATATCCCCACTGTCAAGAAATCCCAATTTTCAGATTTCTTAACTGTCATGGTTATCCCCAAATGTCAGGTTATCCCATCTGTCAGGTTATCCTCACTGTCAGGATGTCCCAACTGTCAGGATATCCCCACTTTTAGGATATCCTCACTTTTAGGATATC
The DNA here is from genome assembly GCA_950096795.1 of Macrostomum cliftonense. Classification (NCBI taxonomy): domain Eukaryota; kingdom Metazoa; phylum Platyhelminthes; family Macrostomidae; genus Macrostomum; species Macrostomum cliftonense. The sequence goes on along the minus strand of CATNEM010000100.1, from coordinate 236,464 downwards.
GCCACTGTCTGAAAGTTCCTCTATTTTTAATACTTCAATTCGCACCATGTCCTCTGCATCCCACAACCCAGGTGCTTCGGTCCTGTCAGCGCCAGACTCTTGACTGTCTGCCCGCTCACCGGTTCGGGGACTGGCTAGCTAGCCGCTACCTGTCCACAGAGAGCGAGCCTGACGGACCCGTCAACCAGTCTCGCCTGCCTGCGCTCCGTCGCCTGTCCGAGGCTGGCGGCCCGCCTGACCCTGGCCTGTCTGACTCGCTTCCCGGCCAAGCAGGGCGTCCTGTTGCTGGCCAGGTGTCGGCAAAGACTGCCAGACGATGACAAGGACCTCGATGCGGAACTGGACGGGCGGCTGGCTAATCGATTGAAGATTCTACGCGTGCTAGGCGGACATTGTCCAGGCGGCTGCCGAGGCCGACCAGCCGCCGTTGTGGCGCAGCTGGCCTCAGATTGAAGCCGATGACACCGGCAAAGTGCTGGACTTCCTGCTGCTCAGGGCCCGGCGCTTCCGGCTGGCCCTGCGCTGGGCTGCCTGCTTCCGGCCCGATGCCAGCACTAGAGAGGTTTTGTTTTTGGTGTCTGTCTGTCCGTCTGTCTGTCTGTCTGTCTGTTTGTCTGTCTGTCTGCCTGTGTGTCTGTCTGTCTGTGTGTCTGTCTGTCTGTCTGTCTGTGTGTCTGTCTGTCTGTCTGTGTGTCTGTCTGTCTGTCTTTCTGTCTGTCTGTCTGTGTGTCTGTCTGTCTGTCTGTCTGTCCGTCTGTGTGTCTGTCTGTCTGTCTGTCTGTCTGTCTGTCTGTTTGTCTGTCAGTCTGTCTGTCGGTCTGTCTGCCTGTTTGCATGCCTGTCTGTCTGTCTGTCTGTCTGTCTGTCTGTCTGTCTGTCTGTATTTCTGTCTGTCTGTCTGTCTGTCTGCTTGTCTGTCCTTCTGTCTGTCTTTCTGTCTGCCTGCCTCTCCGTCTCTCTATCAGTCCATTTTTTTATAGTCTATTTGTAACCGTTTTCTTGCATCTCTTGCATTTTGCTTTTACAATTCAACGAAAGTGAACGCTGTCTTTACTGGGGCATCAGTGTTTACGGAAGCAATTAACGTGCATGCTTCTGTTATTAGCTGGCCAAAGCTAGAGGCAGATCTCACTGGGCTGAGGCTTATCCACTAACTGGTCCGCCTTATTTACAATGCTTTCCACTTAACCCCGTGTTCTCTTTAAGTACTATTTAGCTACATGTATTGACTCGACTTTGGGGCTTGCCTTCTCTTTATACTTTCAATCCTGTTGCTTCGCTGCTATACTTTTCAGTTAAAAAAATAATATTTTGAGTTAAGTGCACTGAGCAGTGAAGCTAGGGTGTAAGAATAAAACTCATTTCGGCAAATTAGCACATTGGAAGGTTCTTTGTCTTTTAGCCAGTCTTTTAGAGTTTATCTACTCCTTAAAGTAAAAAATGTCTTGGTCTGAGTGAAATTATTCGCTGAATTTTATTTTCTAGAGTGTCCATTTAGCTCTTGAATGGACTAACGTAAAAAGCCATCCTTTTATTGTGTAAATTTATGCACGTATGCTATGCAACTCGTGTCCTGCGATTCCCTATAGAATTGATCCCAACTTAATCATCATGGTGTCTGGACTTGATTTGCATATTTTGCGACTTTTTTTTGTCCGCTAATAATTGATCATTTATTCATAGAGTCGCCATTCTAACCAGATAAATCCCTTATCTGCTTATCTAGAAAAGTTTAAAACGAAATCATTTTTCGTAGCAAGCAGGCCTGTAGTACTTTTGATTAAATCAAGTTTATTATCTAATTTTCCACATAAATTTTGTGAGATTTCCGATAAATTTTTGTTCTATTGAATAAAAAATTCCACTGTAAGCTACGTGCTTTACATTCAAGCCCTAACCAACCCCTACTCCTTTATGTACATTCAAGCCTGACTAGCGCCTAACCAACCCCTACTCCTTTATGTACATTCAAGCCTGACTAGCGCCTAACCAACCCCTACTCCTTTATGTACATTCAAGCCTGAACTAGCGCCTAACCAACCCCCTACTGCTTTATGTACATTCAAGCCTGACTAGCGCCTAACCAACCTCTACTCCTTTATGTACATTGAAGTCTGACTAGCGCCTAACCAACCCCTACTGCTTTATGTACATTGAAGTCTGACTAGCGCCTAACCAACCCTACTGCTTTATGTACATTCAAGCCTGACTAGCGCCTAACCAACCCCTACTCCTTTATGTGCATTCAAGCCTGATTAGCGCCTAACCAACTCCTACTGCTTTATGTACATTCAAGCCTGACTAGCGCCTAACCAACCCCTACTCCTTTATGTACATTCAAGCCTGACTAGCGCCTAACCAACCCCTACTGCTTTATGTACATTGAAGTCTGACTAGCGCCTAACCAACCCCTACTGCTTTATGTACATTGAAGTCTGACTAGCGCCTAACCAACCCTACTGCTTTATGTACATTCAAGCCTGACTAGCGCCTAACCAACTCCTACTCCTTTATGTACATTCAAGGCCTACCTACTGCTTTATGTACATTCAAGCCTGACTAGCGCCTAACCAACTCCTACTCCTTTATGTACATTCAAGCCTGACTAGCGCCTAACCAACCCTACTTCTTTATGTACATTCAAGCCTGACTAGCGCCTAACCAACCCCTACTGCTTTATGTACATTCAAGCCTGACTAGCGCCTAACCAACCCCTACTCCTTTATGTACATTCAAGCCTGACTAGCGCCTAACCAACTCCTACTCCTTTATGTACATTCAAGCCTGACTAGCGCCTAACCAACTCCGACTCCTTTATGTACATTCAAGCCTGACTAGCGCCTAACCAACTCCTACTCCTTATGTGCATTCAAGCCTGATTAGCGCCTAACCAACCCCTACTCCTTTATGTACATTCAAGCCTGACTAGCGCCTAACCAACCCCTACTCCTTTATGTACATTCAAGCCTGACTAGTACCCAGTCTAGCCCTACTTTTCAATGTAATTCAAGCCTGATTAGCGTCTAACCAAGTTCTCAATTTGCATTTTACGGCCCTAGGGCCCAGCCTACCCTTACTCTTCGATGTACATTTAAGCTCCCTGACAACATATCACAAATTCCAGCCAGTACTTTATTCTCAATTTAAACCCGATTCTAACTTACGCGTCATCACCCTTGAGTGCCCAGTTGCTTATGAAAAACACTTAACCAATTCTCAACTGTTGTTTTTGCGGCTATCTTATTATCTCATTTTTTGTCTGCTTGCTTTTTCAATAAAGTATCATTCTTGATGCTCCTAAAACCTTATTTATTAAACCGCTAATCTACCAAAAAAATTAGTAAATTTCCTCTCGAAAAAAACAACAAAACAGAGAATACTCTCGGCCAAGCTGCAAGCGATAGTTGCCACCCGCGGCTTAGACGGTCATGCGGAGTTTTACGCCGAGCTTTGCTCAACAGTCGATCGAGAAGGTCCCCAATTCGGCCTGCAATTGTGCCGATCAATCATTGACAGCCAAGCCGATCGGCAACAGCCCCTAGCCGTGTTGCTGTGCGCCCATTTCACTTTGGAGCGTCTCTCCGACCAGCTGTACAGCGACGAGGTTGACGAGATTCTCGCCTCGCTGCTTGGCGCTCGAATTCTATTGTTGCTGGGCTGTCCCGACGGTTACGGCCACCTGTTAAGCCGGCCCGAGCTCATACTCGAACAGTTGATGATGAATTCAGAGCCTGGCAAGGCGAAAGCGCGCCGCCGAGGTGTGGATTAGCGAACAGGAAGCTGCTAGGCAGGAGCAGCGGCGCTGCCAAGACCGCTCTGGACTCGATGGCGCTCGTTTATGCTAAAAAAGCGCTCGAGGTAGGTTACAATTTGTTCAGGGCAGCTAGGGATGATGTTAGGGAGAATGAAGTACGAGAGATTCGAAAAAAATAAGTTAAGTAGAGGCCTGGGAGAAAAATGGGGGCCAAAAAGATCCAGGCGAGACAAAGAGGTCAAATGAAGGTCATTTAAAAAGACGGATGTCAAATGAAGGTCATTTTAAAAGACGGAGGTCAAATGAAGGTCATACAAAGAGACGGAGGTCAAATAAACGGAGATCAAATTAAAATCAGGGAGAGAGTTATAGGTCATTTGAAGATCATTTAAAGACACATAGGTTAAATTTAGGTCAGTTAGAGAGGCAGTGGTTAAATGGAGGTCATTTAAAGAGTTGGAGGTCAAATGGAGGTCATTAAAAGAGACGGACGTCAAATAAAGGCCATTGAAAGAGACGGACGTCAAATGAAGGTCATTTAAAAAGACGGAGATCAAATGACGGTCATTTAAAGACAGGAAGATCAAATTAAAGTCAGGGAGAGAGATATAGGGAGTCATATGAGGTCACTTAAAGACACAGAGGTTAAATTAGGGTTATTTAGAGAGGCAGGGGTTAAATGAAGGTCATTTAAAGAGACGGAGGTCAAATGAAGGTCATTTAAAGAGATGGAGGTCAAATGAAGGTCATTTAAAGAGACGGAGGTCAATTGAAGGTCATTTCAAGCGACTGAGTTTATGTTCTCACATTTTAATGCAGGTGGCAGCTCTGGCGCCCCGCAGCTCCGGCGGCATCGGCGGCAGTGGCCTTCTCGAGCGTCAACGAAGCGCCTCGGAGTGCAGCATGCAGGTGACGCAGACGGTCAGTGGTCCGAATTTCAACCAGACGGATTTCTCTAGCCCGTCGCTCTACCAGACCTCGCTGGCCTCCGCCTCAATGATTGGCTCGAGTTTCAGGCCGCCGTTGCAGCAGGCGGCTCGGTCGGCTTGGACGCCGGATTCGGCCACTAGCCGGTGCATGTGCTGCGACCGGGAGAGATTCTCCATGTTCCAGAGGCGGCACCACTGTCGCTGGTGCGGCCGGGTTGTGTGCGCCGCCTGCTCGGAGACTAATCTGGCCTATGCAGGCGTTGGCAGGGTGTGCGACGCCTGCGCTCCGGTTGCTAGGGAGCAGCTGCAGCAGAGGGAGCAGCAGCAACGACAGCAGCAGCAGCAGCAGCAGCAACAACAGGAGCGAGCCTCTGCCGAATTGAATGCTTCGGCAAGTGCGGGCGGCTATATGGAACAGTTTGCTGCTGGGCAGAGAGGTTGGTGCCATTTTCTGAATGTTATATTTTACGGAATTATATTCGCGGGACAATGATAATCATCAACGGGACATAATGATGATCATCAACGGACATAATGATAATCATCAACGGGACATAATGATGATCATCAACGGGACATAATGATAATCATCAACGGGACATAATGATGATCATCAACGGGACATAATGATAATCATCAACGGGACATAATGATAATCATCAACGGGACATAATGATAATCATCAACGGGACATAATGATAATCATCAACGGGACATAATGATAATCATCAACGGGACATAATGATAATCATCAACGGGACATAATGATGATCATCAACGGGACATAATGATAATCATCAACGGGACATAATCATAATCATCAACGGGACATAATCATAATCATCAACGGGACATAATCATAATCATCAACGGGACATAATGATAATCATCAACGGGACATAATGATGATGAGTATCAACGGGACATAATGATGATCATCAACGGGACATAATGATGATCATCAACGGGACATAATGATGATCATCAACGGGATATAGTGATCCTCATTCAAGAAGATATAATCATAATCATCCACGAGATATAATAATCCTCATTCACGGGTATATAATAATAATCATTCTTGGGATTTAATGATAATCATTCACGGATATAGTGATCCTCATTCGCGGGATATAATGATAATCATTCACAGGGATATAATGATAAGCATTCACGGATATAGTGATCCTCATTCACGGATATAGTGATCCTCAGTCACGGATATAATGATCCTCATTCATGGATGTAATGATCCTCATTCACGGGATATAATAATCCTCAATCATGGGATATGATGATAAGCATTCACGGGTATAATGCTAATCATTCACGGATATAATAATCCGCATTCACGAGATATAATGATCCTTATTCACGGGATATAATGATCCTCATTCACGGGATATAATTATCCTCATTCGCGGGATATAATGATAAGCATTCACGGATATAGTGATCCTCATTCATGGATGTAATGATCCTCATTCACGGGATATAATAATCCTCATTCACGGGATATAATAAATCCTCAATCACGGGATATGATGATAACCATTCACGGGATATAATAATCCTCATTCACGGGATGTAATAATCCTCATTCGCGGTATATAATAATCATTCGCGGGATATAATGATCCTCATTCACGGGATATAATAATCCTCATTCGCGGGATATAATAATCCTCATTCGCTGGATACAATGATCCTCATTCACGGATATAATGATCCTCATTCATGGGATACAATGATCCTCATTCACAGATATATTGATCCTCATTCACAGATATAATGATCCTCATCACGAGATATAATGATCCTCATTCACGGATAAAATGATCCTCATTCACGGGATTTAATCAGTTGAATCAGAATCCTAATTCACAAATCCAGCATCCCATACTAGCAGATTATGATTTACTACATGAAGATTTACGCAGAAAAGCAGTTAGGAAGATGAAAATCTCATACAGAATCCCATTGATTCGGCATGGCAGACACTTTCACTTTCACTTCCTAGGTCACGCTCGCTGACGCACTCTACCCCAAAAAATTCCCCGAGGTGGTTTTTCAGTTTGCTGTCCCTGCGCAGAAGGTCAAACTCGAGAGGCAAAGAAAAAAATTTTCCCTGTTCTCGTTATCCCCATTTTCTTAACGTTAATTTTGCGCCGAATACGCAGCTAGTCAGCTTCCCCCCCCCCCCCCCCAGGCACCATTCCTTCTGTCTGGGCCGCACCGCCGGACATCTTGATCGTGACTTTTCTATCATTGCTCCAAGGCAATAAGCAACAAAGACTTGAATAATTTTCTAGAAAATATTTTTCTATTGTGTTGCGGCTTTAGCCACCGCTGCATAGGGCGTCACGCAATGGCTAGTGTCTTTTTGTTGCTTTTTCTGTACTATTTTGTGCTTCAATTTTGCTGACCTATAAATAGATTTGATTTTTGTTATATTATCAATGCCTTGAAGCAGTAGCCTAGAGGTTTTGGGTGTCCGAATTATCACTGGTTATCCTGCATTGCTTCAGTTTGTCATTAGAGTCAGTGAGGTCACCTGACCCCTCATTAGAATCAGTGGGGACATCTGACCCTCATTAGAATCAGTGGGGTCACCTGACGCCTCATTAGAATCAGTGGGGACACCTGACCCCTCATTAGAATCAGTGGGGTCACCTGACCCCTCATTAGAATCAGTGGGGACATCTGACCCCTCATTAGAATCAGTGGGGTCATCTGACCCCTCATTAGAAACAGTGGGGACACCTGACCCCTCATTAGAATCAGTGGGGTCACCTGACCCCTCATTAGAATCAGTGGGGTCACCTGACCCCTCATTAGAATCAGTGGGGACACCTGACCCCTCATTAGAGTCTGTGGAGACAGCTGACCCCTCATTAGAATTAGTGTGGACACCCGACCCCCTATTAGAATGAGTGGGGACACCTGACCCCTCATTAGAATCCGTGGGGACACCTGACCCCTCATTAGAGTCTGTGGAGACAGCTGACCCCTCATTAGAATCAGTTGGGTCACCTGACCCCTCATTAGAATCAGTGGGGTCACCTGACCCCTCATTAGAATCAGTGAGGACACCTGACCCCTCATTAGAATCAGTGGGGACAACTGACGCCTCATTAGAATCAGTGGGGTCACCTGACCCTCTTTTAGATTCAAAGAAAGCAGCCGACCTTTCATTCTATCTCATATTTTTCGAAAGATGTTTTTTTGTTCGAATGATTCAGATAATCTAAACGTTAAAATCTCTGCGTCTGTGCCTTTAGTGCCTTCGTTATCTAGAAAGATTAACAAGAATGTGTATATCGTATTTCAATTGCATTCTTATATGGTATGGTGCCTACTTCCGTCTGCAGTGTGTGTTTTGGGTGACTTCGTTTTTTTTACATTCTTTGTCTGTCTGTCTGCCCCTGTATCTCTTTATCAGTTTGGCCAAATTAGTACAGACCAGCTTGTAGTGTTTCTTGCTTTGCTAGACCTACTAATTAAGCATTGTTGCTACTTGGTAAAAAATCACTAGGGAGATTTTGCTTTCAACCTCTATGTCATCCTTTGTATTAATTAATTAACTCACGCTGTAAGATTTTCACTGTATTTCTATCCGTTTTATCTCATAAAAACCTCATAAAAGAGAACTTGAGCCTTAAAAATCTTGTTTTAACAAGCACACGCTTTCTCATTGAAATTTCTCACCTTTCTTGAGCTCTTTTTAATTCAAATCTCAGGTTGAGATTTCATCCTGATTAAACTGACTGCAGTGTGAATTCAAATCTCAGGTTGAGATTTCATCCTGATTAAACTGACTGCAGTGTGAATTCAAATCTCAGGTTGAGATTTCATCCTGATTAAACTGACTGCAGTGTGAATTCAAATCTCAGGTTGAGATTTCATCCTGATTAAACTGACTGCAGTGTGAATTCAAATCTCAGGTTGAGATTTCATCCTGATTAAACTGACTGCAGTGTGAATTCAAATCTCAGGTTGAGATTTCATCCTGATTAAACTGACTGCAGTGTGAATTCAAATCTCAGGTTGAGATTTCATCCTGATTAAACTGACTGCAGTGTGAATTCAAATCTCAGGTTGAGATTTCATCCTGATTAAACTGACTGCAGTGTGAATTCAAATCTCAGGTTGAGATTTCATCCTGATTAAACTGACTGCAGTGTGAATTCAATCAAATCTCAGGTTGAGATTTCATCCTGATTAAACTGACTGCAGTGTGAATTCAAATCTCAGGTTGAGATTTCATCCTGATTAAACTGACTGCAGTGTGAATTCAAATCTCAGGTTGAGATTTCATCCTGATTAAACTGACTGCAGTGTGAATTCAAATCTCAGGTTGAGATCCTCATCAGGCTGACTCTCTAGTCTCAATTCAAGTCTCACGTTTTACGCTATCCCTGTTTTGGGAGATATATTTTTCTCTGAAGAATCTGATTAAGATTTAATTAGGAGTTTCAGAAGCTATCAAAACAAAATAGGTATTTTTTAAGTATGCGGTGAGATCCAGCTTGGTATTGTTTTGTGTTTTTCTGTCGAGGCTTTACTTTACAACTTTGTCCATGAAAATGATGATGCCCTCCACAAATTTAATTTTAGAGTTTTTTTGTTCTGTTTTTCTATTTTGGTTATGTTTTTCCACCCTCTCTAAAGTCGGAAGCGCACATGGAGCTGATGTTATTCACGAGGATGTTTCTCTCTTCGCGCAGCGCAAACTCCACATAGAGTTGTTTTTTTCTAATTTGCCTAATGCTCGCTTTTTTTCATCTGTTTGCGGGATTAGTAGGTTTTTTTTCTGGATTTCGATGAGATCTTCCGCCAAAAATTCACGTCTCTTCCTCTCCCCATCCAGTGATGTACTTTTAAACTTTTTATTAGGCTGAGGACACATTAGGCGCATTCATATTCACTGCATTTGGCATAACTCATAACAGTTTAGCGACGATTTTCATGACAGTTTAGGGACGATTCTCATGACAGTTTAGGGACGATTCTCATGACAGTTTAGGGACGATTCTCATGACACTCAAAAGGCGATTCTTATGACACTTAAGAGGCAATTCTCATTCAACGTAAGAGGTGATTTTCAAGACAGTTTAGGGACGATTCTCATGACAATTTAGAGGCGATTCTCATGACAGTTTAGAGGCGATTTTTTGGACAGTTTGGAGGCGATTCTAAAGGGAGTTTAGAGGCGATTCTAAAGGGAGTTTAGAGGCGATTCTAAAGGGAGTTTGGAACTGATTCTAAAGGGAGTTTAGAGGCGATTCTAAAGTGAGTTTAGAGGCGATTCTAAAGGGAGTTTAGAGGCGATTCTAAAGGGAGTTTAGAACTGATTCTAAAGGGAGTTTAGAGGCGATTCTAAAGTGAGTTTAGAGGCGATTCTAAAGGGAGTTTAGAGGCGATTCTAAAGGGAGTTTAGAGGCGATTCTATAGGGAGTTTAGAACTGATTCTAAAGGGAGTTTAGAACTGATTCTAAAGGGAGTTTAGAGGCGATTCTAGAGGGAGTTTAGAGCCGATTCTAAAGGGAGTTTAGAGGCGATTCTAAAGGGAGTTTAGAACTGATTCTAAAGTGAGTTTAGAGGCGATTCTAGAGGGAGTTTAGAGGCGATTCTAAAGGGAGTTTAGAACTGATTCTAAAGGGAGTTTAGAGGCGATTCTAAAGGGAGTTTAGAGGCGATTCTAAAGTGAGTTTAGAGGCGATTCTAAAGGGAGTTTAGAGGCGATTCTATAGGGAGTTTAGAACTGATTCTAAAGGGAGTTTAGAACTGATTCTAAAGGGAGTTTAGAGGCGATTCTAAAGGGAGTTTAGAGGCGATTCTAAAGGGAGTTTAGAGGCGATTCTAAAGGGAGTTTAGAACTGATTCTAAAGGGAGTTTAGAGGCGATTCTAAAGTGAGTTTAGAGGCGATTCTAAAGGGAGTTTAGAGGCGATTCTAAAGGGAGTTTAGAGGCGATTCTATAGGGAGTTTAGAACTGATTCTAAAGGGAGTTTAGAACTGATTCTAAAGGGAGTTTAGAGGCGATTCTAAAGTGAGTTTAGAGGCGATTCTAAAGGGAGTTTAGAGGCGATTCTAAAGGGAGTTTAGAGGCGATTCTATAGGGAGTTTAGAACTGATTCTAAAGGGAGTTTAGAGGCGATTCTAAAGTGAGTTTAGAGGCGATTCTAAAGGGAGTTTAGAGGCGATTCTAAAGGGAGTTTAGAGGCGATTCTAAAGGGAGTTTAGAGGCGATTCTAAAGGGAGTTTAGAGGCGATTCTAAAGGGAGTTTAGAGGCGATTCTAAAGGGAGTTTAGAGGCGATTCTATAGGGAGTTTAGAACTGATTCTAAAGGGAGTTTAGAACTGATTCTAAAGGGAGTTTAGAGGCTGATTCTAAAGGGAGTTTAGAGGCGATTCTAAAGTGAGTTTAGAGGCGATTCTAAAGGGAGTTTAGAACTGATTCTAAAGGGAGTTTAGAACTGATTCTAAAGGGAGTTTAGAGGCGATTCTAAAGGGAGTTTAGAGGCGATTCTAAAGTGAGTTTAGAGGCGATTCTAAAGTGAGTTTAGAGGCGATTCTATAGGGAGTTTAGAACTGATTCTAAAGGGAGTTTAGAGGCGATTCTAAAGGGAGTTTAGAGGCGATTCTAAAGTGAGTTTAGAGGCGATTCTAAAGGGAGTTTAGAACTGATTCTAAAGGGAGTTTAGAGGCGATTCTAAAGTGAGTTTAGAGGCGATTCTAAAGGGAGTTTAGAACTGATTCTAAAGGGAGTTTAGAACTGATTCTAAAGGGAGTTTAGAGGCGATTCTAAAGTGAGTTTAGAGGCGATTCTAAAGGGAGTTTAGAACTGATTCTAAAGGGAGTTTAGAACTGATTCTAAAGGGAGTTTAAAGGCGATTCTAAAGTGAGTTTAGAGGCGATTCTAAAGGGAGTTTAGAGGCGATTCTAAAGGGAGTTTAGAACTGATTCTAAAGGGAGTTTAGAGGCGATTCTAAAGTGAGTTTAGAGGCGATTCTAAAGGGAGTTTAGAGGCGATTCTAAAGGGAGTTTAGAGGCGATTCTATAGGGAGTTTAGAACTGATTCTAAAGGGAGTTTAGAACTGATTCTAAAGGGAGTTTAGAGGCGATTCTAGAGGGAGTTTAGAGCCGATTCTAAAGGGAGTTTAGAGGCGATTCTAAAGGGAGTTTAGAACTGATTCTAAAGTGAGTTTAGAGGCGATTCTAGAGGGAGTTTAGAGGCGATTCTAAAGGGAGTTTAGAACTGATTCTAAAGGGAGTTTAGAGGCGATTCTAAAGGGAGTTTAGAGGCGATTCTAAAGTGAGTTTAGAGGCGATTCTAAAGGGAGTTTAGAGGCGATTCTATAGGGAGTTTAGAACTGATTCTAAAGGGAGTTTAGAACTGATTCTAAAGGGAGTTTAGAGGCGATTCTAAAGGGAGTTTAGAGGCGATTCTAAAGGGAGTTTAGAGGCGATTCTATAGGGAGTTTAGAACTGATTCTAAAGGGAGTTTAGAGGCGATTCTAAAGGGAGTTTAGAGGCGATTCTATAGGGAGTTTAGAACTGATTCTAAAGGGAGTTTAGAACTGATTCTAAAGGGAGTTTAGAGGCGATTCTAAAGGGAGTTTAGAGGCGATTCTAAAGTGAGTTTAGAGGCGATTCTAAAGGGAGTTTAGAGGCGATTCTAAAGGGAGTTTAGAGGCGATTCTAAAGTGAGTTTAGAGGCGATTCTAAAGTGAGTTTAGAGGCGATTCTAAAGGGAGTTTAGAACTGATTCTAAAGGGAGTTTAGAACTGATTCTAAAGGGAGTTTAGAGGCGATTCTAAAGTGAGTTTAGAGGCGATTCTAAAGGGAGTTTAGAACTGATTCTAAAGGGAGTTTAGAGGCGATTCTAAAGGGAGTTTAGAGGCGATTCTAAAGTGAGTTTAGAGGCGATTCTAAAGGGAGTTTAGAAGCTGATTCTAAAGGGAGTTTAGAACTGATTCTAAAGGGAGTTTAGAGGCGATTCTAAAGTGAGTTTAGAGGCGATTCTAAAGGGAGTTTAGAGGCGATTCTAAAGTGAGTTTAGAGGCGATTCTAAAGGGAGTTTAGAGGCGATTCTAAAGGGAGTTTAGAGGCGATTCTAAAGGGAGTTTAGAGGCGATTCTAAAGGGAGTTTAGAGGCGATTCTATAGGGAGTTTAGAACTGATTCTAAAGGGAGTTTAGAACTGATTCTAAAGGGAGTTTAGAGGCGATTCTAAAGTGAGTTTAGAGGCGATTCTAAAGTGAGTTTAGAGGCGATTCTAAAGGGAGTTTAGAGGCGATTCTAAGGTGAGTTTAGAGGCGATTCTAAAGGGAGTTTAGAGGCGATTCTAAAGGGAGTTTAGAGGCGATTCTAAAGGGAGTTTAGAGGCGATTCTAAAGGGAGTTTAGAGGCGATTCTATAGGGAGTTTAGAACTGATTCTAAAGGGAGTTTAGAACTGATTCTAAAGAGAGTTTAGAGGCGATTCTAAAGGGAGTTTAGAGGCTGATTCTAAAGGGAGTTTAGAACTGATTCTAAAGGGAGTTTAGAGGCGATTCTAAAGTGAGTTTAGAGGCGATTCTAAAGGGAGTTTAGAGGCGATTCTATAGGGAGTTTAGAACTGATTCTAAAGGGAGTTTAGAGGCGATTCTAAAGGGAGTTTAGAGGCGATTCTAAAGGGAGTTTAGAGGCGATTCTAAAGGGAGTTTAGAGGCGATTCTATAGGGAGTTTAGAACTGATTCTAAAGGGAGTTTAGAACTGATTCTAAAGGGAGTTTAGAGGCGATTCTAAAGGGAGTTTAGAACTGATTCTAAAGGGAGTTTAGAGGCGATTCTAAAGGGAGTTTAGAGGCGATTCTATAGGGAGTTTAGAACTGATTCTAAAGGGAGTTTAGAGGCGATTCTAAAGGGAGTTTAGAGGCGATTCTATAGGGAGTTTAGAACTGATTCTAAAGGGAGTTTAGAACTGATTCTAAAGGGAGTTTAGAGGCGATTCTAAAGGGAGTTTAGAGGCGATTCTAAAGTGAGTTTAGAGGCGATTCTAAAGGGAGTTTAGAGGCGATTCTAAAGGGAGTTTAGAACTGATTCTAAAGTGAGTTTAGAGGCGATTCTATAGGGAGTTTAGAACTGATTCTAAAGGGAGTTTAGAGGCGATTCTAAAGGGAGTTTAGAGGCGATTCTATAGGGAGTTTAGAACTGATTCTAAAGGGAGTTTAGAACTGATTCTAAAGGGAGTTTAGAGGCGATTCTAAAGGGAGTTTAGAGGCGATTCTAAAGTGAGTTTAGAGGCGATTCTAAAGGGAGTTTAGAGGCGATTCTAAAGGGAGTTTAGAGGCGATTCTAAAGTGAGTTTAGAGGCGATTCTAAAGGGAGTTTAGAACTGATTCTAAAGGGAGTTTAGAACTGATTCTAAAGGGAGTTTAGAGGCGATTCTAAAGTGAGTTTAGAGGCGATTCTAAAGGGAGTTTAGAACTGATTCTAAAGGGAGTTTAGAGGCGATTCTAAAGGGAGTTTAGAGGCGATTCTAAAGTGAGTTTAGAGGCGATTCTAAAGGGAGTTTAGAGGCGATTCTATAGGGAGTTTAGAACTGATTCTAAAGGGAGTTTAGAACTGATTCTAAAGGGAGTTTAGAGGCGATTCTAAAGGGAGTTTAGAGGCGATTCTAAAGGGAGTTTAGAGGCGATTCTAAAGGGAGTTTAGAGGCGATTCTAAAGGGAGTTTAGAGGCGATTCTAAAGGGAGTTTAGAGGCGATTCTAAAGGGAGTTTAGAGGCGATTCTATAGGGAGTTTAGAACTGATTCTAAAGGGAGTTTAGAACTGATTCTAAAGGGAGTTTAGAGGCGATTCTAAAGGGAGTTTAGAGGCGATTCTAAAGTGAGTTTAGAGGCGATTCTAAAGGTGAGTTTAGAGGCGATTCTAAAGGGAGTTTAGAGGCGATTTTAAAGTGAGTTTAGAGGCGATTCTAAAGGGAGTTTAGAGGCGATTCTAAAGGGAGTTTAGAGGCGATTCTAAAGGGAGTTTAGAGGCGATTCTAAAGGGAGTTTAGAGGCGATTCTATAGGGAGTTTAGAACTGATTCTAAAGGGAGTTTAGAACTGATTCTAAAGAGAGTTTAGAGGCGATTCTAAAGGGAGTTTAGAGGCGATTCTAAAGTGAGTTTAGAGGCGATTCTAAAGGGAGTTTAGAGGCGATTCTAAAGGGAGTTTAGAGGCGATTCTAAAGGGAGTTTAGAGGCGATTCTATAGGGAGTTTAGAACTGATTCTAAAGGGAGTTTAGAAGCTGATTCTAAAGGGAGTTTAGAGGCGATTCTAAAGGGAGTTTAGAGGCGATTCTAAAGTGAGTTTAGAGGCGATTCTAAAGTGAGTTTAGAGGCGATTCTAAAGGGAGTTTAGAGGCGATTCTATAGGGAGTTTAGAACTGATTCTAAAGGGAGTTTAGAGGCGATTCTAAAGGGAGTTTAGAGGCGATTCTATAGGGAGTTTAGAACTGATTCTAAAGGGAGTTTAGAACTGATTCTAAAGGGAGTTTAGAGGCGATTCTAAAGGGAGTTTAGAGGCGATTCTAAAGTGAGTTTAGAGGCGATTCTAAAGGGAGTTTAGAGGCGATTCTAAAGGGAGTTTAGAACTGATTCTAAAGTGAGTTTAGAGGCGATTCTAAAGTGAGTTTAGAGGCGATTCTATAGGGAGTTTAGAACTGATTCTAAAGGGAGTTTAGAGGCGATTCTAAAGGGAGTTTAGAGGCGATTCTAAAGTGAGTTTAGAGGCGATTCTAAAGGGAGTTTAGAACTGATTCTAAAGGGAGTTTAGAGGCGATTCTAAAGTGAGTTTAGAGGCGATTCTAAAGGGAGTTTAGAACTGATTCTAAAGGGAGTTTAGAACTGATTCTAAAGGGAGTTTAGAGGCGATTCTAAAGTGAGTTTAGAGGCGATTCTAAAGGGAGTTTAGAACTGATTCTAAAGGGAGTTTAGAGGCGATTCTAAAGGGAGTTTAGAGGCGATTCTAAAGGGAGTTTAGAACTGATTCTAAAGGAAGTTTATTTGCGATTTTGAAGGGCACTAATGATCGCACTGTGCTGTTTTTGCGTGCAGAATCAACTAAGTAGTCATTCTTATTAGCTACTTGAACTGCAATCGCTCTGTGACACGCTTCGACCCTCCCAGACCGCATCCGGTGGACGCTCTCCCCCGACAACGAAGACCTCAACGCCAGCCTACGCGAGGATTTCTATTACGAACAGAGTCCCAGCGCCAGTTTAGCCATTGCCCTGCTCGAGATGCACTCCCAGCCAGCTGAGCACTTGCTACAATTGTGCGACCAACTGTCCGCCTACCTGAGCCCCGTGGACAAATCCGGCACGCCTAATCCCGAGGTGGATTATCCCCTACTGCTGGACACTATCCGGTCGCTTCTGTTCCACGCGAAGGTGTCCAGCACAGCTGCTAACGACCAGGCTCTAATGGAGCAGTGCGAGCTCTACCTGAGCCGCGTGGAGCTCATGTCGCTGCTCATACGGCACAATTATAACGACTTGCCCAAACTGTCAACGTTGAGCAATCAGCGTACGCTGCAACTGCTTCGGGATCGATTAGTTAGACACGAGAGACTTGAACTGGCCTTGCAAGTGTCCACTAAATGCAATCTGGACCCGACTGGAGTTTGGTTTGCTATGGGCGTGCGCGATTTGAGCCTGTACGGTGTTGAGAAGGCCAGGGAGCGGTTTGACAGGTGCTTGAAGGTGAGGCATTTGCTGCTGATTTTAATGTTTCCCATACTGCATCTATTGCATAAATATTTTCAATTTAGTTTCTACCCTTCTACATATCTATCTACCCTTCAGTTTCTGCCCTTTTCTGCATATCTATCTACCCTTCAGTTTCTGCCCTTTTCTGCATATCTATCTACCCTTCAGTTTCTGCCCTTTTCTGCATTTCTATCCACACTTTAGTTTCTACCTTTTCAGGTCTTTATTCGCCTAAGTTTATGTAAATTATGTAAAAGTATGTAAATTAAAGTACAAGTCAATATTGCTGTGGTACTAATTGACAAAGTAAAAGTAGGCTAACCTAGTTTTCTTGTTGACTGTCAAATGCATCAGTTTTCAAATATTTTTACTATTATTGTATTGTACTGCAAAGCTGGTAATAGTAGAAACAGGCTCCATTCTTCTATTGTTTAAGAAGACAATTGCAGCACAGCTAGAGAGGAAGTGAGTAAGAAAGACAGATGTTTTGAAGGAAGGAAGAAAATGACTTTTTCCCAGCTACGCATTAGGATTAAAGAGCCCGTTAAGGTTTTGTCATTGCCATCGGAATGGTTGGCTGGGTGAATTGTACTATCTTCTCTTTTGTTTGAATTCCCTAGAGACCAGCGCAACTCACACACGGGTTAGTAACTCTATCTATAATCTGCAGGAGGGCTGTAGGCATTCTGACGCTTGAAGCGGTATTGTCCCACAACCAGTGACAGGGTATTACTTTCCATTTCACTAAGTACCGTACGGCAGGCATAGACAAAAACACACACGGTGCTAGCGGAATTCCAGGCCAGCACGCGCCATGCACACTGAGGCATGTACACTGTCTCAAAGCCTTCGTGGGCGTAAATTGCGCAACTGGCCCATAGCCCAACCAATTCGTGCACAAGGCCCCCAAATTAATGTGACCCTGTACAAGTCGAACCTGGACCAGTGGCATACAAGGCAGGCGCGCTAGACCGCCGAGCCACTCTCCCCCCCCCCCTCCTTAGTAACTGTCTATCAGCTAAGAGCTTATTACGGCATTTGGCTAGTTTCTCACTAAGCCTCTATCTGAATCTGCCCATTTCTCTGTTAGGTCCTGTCTGTCTACTGGGTCTGAATCGTCTGTTGGACTTTTTAATTGCCTTCCACACCGACCTAGACTGGAAAGCAGCTCTTTCTGTCTCTCTCTCTCTCTCTCTATTGGAAGCTGCGCAAATTCTTTGGCCCCCCTTTTTTTAGACCCCATCCTCTTACTTTTCTCCAGAGTTGGAAACTTCACTATTTTATGCCTTAATGAATGAGTTTCCTTCCTTGGTTGAGTGTGGCATAGCGGAGAGACAGAACTGGGAGAGGGAAAGCGGAGTGCACTTGGCTCTATATATCCTTCCTTTGGCTTTCTAAAATCAAGTCGAATGGGTTTTGAAGGCTGGGCTACATTAGATGCGCGCTCCATCCTTGATAGCAACCAGTATTTGCGTCTTGCTTCAATTTCATGCCTTGGTTAGTTAAGAACCTGAGTTTAAGTGAGGCTTTATCGTGAATTTAAATAAGAGAGCTTATTCATTTTTGTCTCCAAGACGACTTGTTTGCGGCATTCCATCCAAATAAAATTCCATATAGTTTCTAAACATTAATATCGTAGTACATCTAACGCTAGTCTTTAGTTAAACTGTTTTAGCCTACGCAATTAGCTTTTATATATTCCTCAGCATTGGTCAGAGTGTGTGAATACTTTGCATGAGGCGTGTTAGACATAAATTTATGCTAATGCAGCCATTTATTGTCGAATTGGACACACGAGTCAGACAAGATACAAAGTATTAGGCTAGAAAAAGTAGTTTGCCAACAAATTATGAACAATAATACATGGGTGGTCATTTTGTGCGACAGAAAATATAGTTCGTTCATAAGATTGATGGTTGAAAAGAATTCTCGATGGCAAGTATTTTGGAACATAAAAACGTCTAAGCAATGCTTTGATAAAACGTACGAAATTCAAGTCTTTGAAGAATTAACGGGTTGGTTGGACAACATCAATATCGAGAAGTATTTTTATTGCCATTTACCGCGACGCACAATCTTCTATTCTTGCTATTTTTTTCGATAATCAGATAAAACGCACAGAAAGATACCGGCTTAGCAACAAAGATAATAATATAGTCATCCTCGTCCAACCGAGTTGCTGACTCTTGGTCCCATGGTGTGCAGTAACTGTTGCTGTCTCTTATTGCGGCACCGACTGGTGTAACGAGCTAGTCCGCTTTTGAACGGCCTGTACGTTCCGCCGTAGATCAGGGCGTTTAAGCTGGTGTAGATGATGGCGAACCAAGCGATGACGAATTGGGCTGATTCAGTCTCACTGCTGGCAGTCTTGGCTATCACAATCTTATAGATGAAGAATGGCAACCAGCACACCAGGAAGCCGAGTATGATGCAGGCATTGGTGATCCAGCCGCGCAAATTGGCTTTAGTCCTTTCCCATTTGTTGTGCAGACTGCTCATGCCTTTAATTTTTTATTGAAAGATTTAGATGACGAGGCATTTGTCCAAATTAATTAAAATCAAGCGAATAAGTATTGCGCATGTACTTTAGATAAATACGAGGTACTTTGTCACGCTAAATAGCCAGTTAAATGCTTTGATTTCTTCCAAAATACGGCTTAAAACTATTGAGAAATTCTTCATAAAAATCTGCAAATAGCATACTGATCATCTCCTGGGTTTCTATGCGTAGCAACACAATTTTTCTGAGCAAGACAAGCTCAAATGATTTTTTTAATCGAAAGCAAATTAACAAACCTTTAGATCCATCGCCTGCTATGTCGCAGTCGCTGTCAGCTTGCAAATTTCCGGCTTCTTTGCTGCTTGACGCCATTGGCACGTTGTAGCGTTGCATACTGCGCATTCGTCTAATATGGCGTCGAGTTATCACTAGGATGGTACCGTAGCCACCAAACAGGACTAGGATTAGGAATAGGAATAGAGAGATCCGCACAAATACCAGACTCATATCCGGTTCGTTCTCGCCTTTGCACGATCTAGTATTAAACATCAGAGTACTGCTTGTGAACTCGTAGTAATAGCCGCTAATTGGTACCAACCTAGTTGGCAGGCAGCTTAGCACGGCAATGCCTAGCCAGATGCCCAGAACAATGCAAACTACTTTGCGTCTTGTCATAACCCGGTCGTAACTGTACGGCCAGTTAATTTGATGCAGCTTGTCCAGACCGATGCTCACTGTCAAGATGAGGCCGGTAGTCAAGGCCAGGTAGTACATCCATGCGCCAAGTTCGAGTTCAATCCAACTCTTAGGCCCGTAGCCCGTCACAGCGTAGCGAAACGAAGTGCAGAGAAAGCACAGACCGGCGCTCAAATCGCTGATAGCCAGTGCGACCATGTAGATGCACTGATTATTATGCAGTGCCGGGGTTTGTTTAACAACCACAATCACTAGCAGGTTGGTTGGCACGGCCAGCAGTGAAATCACTAGCACTATGACCGACCTCCACCAGGAGGCTTCGTCCGGGCGCAGTGGACCACAGCCGGAACAATCCTCCCATTCGATGGTCAGATTTTTTATGCAGCTCCTGTGGGACAAGTGTGGGTGTTGCCTAGAAGTACGAGCTAAATAACGAATCACATCTAAGGGTTAAGCATCGTTAAGAATTGAAAAAAGGTGTTTTTCAAGGCTTAACGTGTCTGTCTATATTGATCGGTTTTACAATCAAAGGATATTTAATTTCTGTTGATAAAGGTCGCATTGAGGAGTGCAGGCTATTTGATTCGGTTTCTAACTTCTCAGGTTGCCCTTCATTGTCTGTGTTTTCATCTTTTAGAAATCAAAATCAATATATTTTGTCTCTCGTTCAATTACTTTGTATGATTAGTATTTTGCTCAATCATTTCCTTTGATGTTTATTCTAGATCAGGGGCGGATGAGTAGGCAGATCGGGTAATTTTAACACAGCTAGCTCATCTCTTTATCTTTCCTGCCCTGAATAATCCTCTGTAGGTCCCTCTGGACAAGAATTCGGTGCAGAAGAGCTCCTCAACTCAGCTGCTTGATGAGGTGATCAAAAAACTGGAGGAGATGCACGCCAAAGGTGCCGTTGGCATGGTGAGTGTCGCTTGTCAAAGTGATTTTTGTTGGAAATACTCCTCACTTCAAGGTGCAATGGTGTGTTGAAATACCCTTCACTTCTAGGTGCATTGATGTGTTTAAATACCCCTCACTTCAAGGTGCATTGGTGTGTTGAAATACCCCTCACTTCAAGGTGCATTGGTGTGTTGAAATACCCCTCACTTCAAGGTGCATAGTGTGTTGAAATACCCCTCACTTCAAGGTGCATTTGTGTGTTGAAATACCCCTCCCTTCAAGGTGCATTGGTGTGTTAAAATACCCCTCACTTCGAGGTGCAATGGTGTGTTGAAATACCCCTCACTTCGAGGTGCAATGGTGTGTTAAAATACCCCTCACTTCGAGGTGCATTATTGTGTTGAAATACCCCTCACTTCAAGGTGCATTGGTGTGTTGAAATATCTCTCCCTTCCAGGTGCATTATTGTGTTGAAATACCCCTCACTTCAAGGTGCATTGGTGTGTTGAAATATCCCTCACTTCAATTTGAAAAGGTGTTGAAATACCCTACATCTTAACTTGTAGGTGTGTGATTGTGTAATTAAGTTATGTGGTATTTTAACCTACTATTTTCTGTAAAATTTTTGTTGCGATTAATACCACAAACAATATTTTTATTTCAGCTACCAAAAATCATTGAAATTACAAAGTCAAGCGATCAATTACTAAAAGAACCAGAGTTGGTAAGTAATTTAATCAATTTTTATTATTATTTACTAGTTAGCATTTGCATTATTTTTTTCATAAGTTGTACTCGCATTACGGTACGAGTCGTATGTTCTGATCCTTATTGTTAAATGTGTTTTTTTGTTCGCTCTTCGCATAATTATGCAATATAACAAAATTAGGCAAAATAACTTACGTATTCCTCATTTTGACCCGATAGGTGTGCGGCGTGCGTTAAATAAATTCGTTGTTCTCTGTCTGCCTTTAAAATTATTTTGATTCTCTTTTTAGACCGCTTTGGTTTTATCATCTTTCTGAGCCATTCATCGATTGGATGCAAAGGTTTTCAGCCAGTTACCGATTTACCTAACCATCCTAGTAACACTATAGAAAAGTCTTCCTGCTCTGGGGCTTTTGTGGCTGGGTACGTGTGTTTGGGGTGACTGACTGACTGACTGACTGACTGACTGACTGACTGACTGACTGACTGACTGACTGACTGACTGACTGACTGACTGACTGACTGACTGACTGACTGACTGACTGACTGACTGACTGACTGACTGACTGACTGACTGACTGACTGACTGACTGACTGACTGACTGACTGACTGGAGTTACTACTTCGTATCTGATTAAATTCTAAAAATAGCTAAAAGACTTCCTTTTTCGAAAGCAAGCAAAAATTGCTTTCAAAGACTGAGACATCCGAGAAGCGCTCTCTGAGCGTGGTATTGCATTTAGCAAATGGCTTTTGCTCTGGAATTTTTATGTCTTCCTTCTTAGGCTTGAAAGGCAAATAAAAGCAATGTAGACGGAGAGCGCTTTTGTGACCTCTTTGATAAATTTGGCTAATTAGAATAGCGGGAGCACTTCTGTGTGCCATTGGTGTCACCATCATCATCATTTTTTGAGAATCTGACTGCTCTGTGTCAGTTTTTTGAGAATCCCATATAAAATCTCCATTTTTAATGGTTTTTCGTGGGGAGACAGCCAAACCTCTATCTGTCAGGCCCGGGGCATCATGTTTCCCATTTTTTGGAGGAAAACCTCTTGAATGTCTTCCCATTACAGCCGGTTTATCCCTTCCTCCCACGGCTTCCGAGGGTTTTTTATTGAAGGATTTTTATGTTTGTACTAAATTATGGTTTATTGAATCTTTTTATAATAGTAACTTCCCGTAAGCTTAAAAATGTATGTCAAATAAAAAAATTTCATTTCAGGTAAAACATTATTGCGTCAGTTTGATATGCCCTGTGTCAGTTCAAATTTTTATTAGCTGTTAGAAGGCAGTTAGATAGCAGCTGTGTCAGTTAGAAGGCAGTTGTGTCAGTTAGAAGCTAGTTGTGTCAGTTAAAAGGCAGCTGTGTCAGTTAAAAGGTAGCTGTGTCAGTTAGAAAGAAGTTGCTGCAGTTTAAATTGGGCTGTGTCAGTTGAAATATTTCTGTGTCAGTTAAAATCTAGAGTGTATCCCTCTAGAGCTTATCCCTTTGTCAGTTAGTGTGTGTGGAATTTCAGCTAGTCAAACCATACTACTCAGACAGTTAGTAGTGCAAGCCGAATATAACCGCCAATTCTCCCGCAGCAAGTGAGGCGTTACTGTCAGTTCGACTTAGAGGCGGAGTGTCAGCACTACCTGACACGCTACGGCACCTATTTGAGTTGTCTGACATTTCTGATGCGTCGCAAACGACTTGAATTGGCTCTGGCTTTCTGCTTCGAGAATGCTGTAGCAACTGAGGCCATCATTGAAGGCCTGGTGAATCCCGCCATCCAGTCCGGCACTGCCGAGGTTCTCGTCCTGCTGCTGGAGCGGGCGTTGGACCAGCAGGCGGAGTTCTGGCTGCCCTGCCTGCCCCGGGTCTGCGGCTGCCTGCAGAGGGCCGGCCTGGCGCAGCCGCTGTACCAGCTGCAGTGCCGCCTTGGCGACCACATCCGAGCTGCCATGACCTGCGTGCACGAGTTTCATCTGAAAGGAGCGGTCAGCTATGCTCAGCTGGCGGCCAGGCGCGAGCCGCTCGAGAGGGCTATTGGTGGGTTGCCTCTCGATTGGGAATCTGCCTTTCTGCTGTGATCCTCAAATCATGGTCCTCTCTTGCCTTACATTCTCGATATCCTCTGGCTGAAAGTCTCCCGGATCTCATGGTTGCTAGACTGACAGCCTTCCAAATCCTTTAGTTTCTAGGCTGAAAACCTTCCAAATTTTTTAGTTGCTAGGCTGATAACCTTTTAAATTCCCAGGTTGCTAGGCTGAGAACCTTCAAAATCCCCAGGTTGCTAGGCAAACAACCTTTCTAATCCCTTAGTTGCTAGGCAGAAATACTTTCAGATCCATTATTGCTAGGCTAACAACCTTTTAAATCCCTTAGTTGCTAGGGCGAAAACCTTTTAAATCCCTTAGTTGCTAGAGTGACAGACAACCTTTCAAATCCCTTAGTTGCTAGGGTGACAACTTTTAAATCCCTTAGTTGCTAGGGTGACAGACAATCTTTCTAATCCCTTAGTTGCTAGGGTGACAACTTTTAAATCCCTTAGTTGCTAGGGTGACAAAATTTCAAATCCCTTACTTGCTAGGGTGATAACCTTTCAAATCCTTAGTTGCTGGGCTGACAACCTTCAAAATCCCCAGGTTGCTAGGCGAAAATACTTTCAGATCCCTTATTGCTAGGCTTAGAGCCTCCCAGATTCTCAACTCGCGAGCTTCATCCGTCACCACCCCCTCCCCCTGCCCCGCCGCTCTCCGCAGGCCACCTGCGCCAGGCCATGAAGTCGCTAGCCCAGCAGGGAGAGCAGCCGTCGGGCTGCGTTCTCGGCCTACCCGAGAAAGAGCTGCGCAGCCACATCCGCAGCCTGCAACTCCATCTGGACGTTGTCGCCTACCTGGGCAAAGCGGCCATCGCCGAGGCCAAGCCGACGTCGAACTCGCTCCGGCTGGCTAATCCGCTGCCAACGCTGCTGTCGGGTAACCGCGGCGAAGCTCTAGTCGACCTCGGCCTGCTAATCCTGCTGTCCTCGCCGTTGATTATCGACGGATTAAGCTTGCTGTCCCGGCTGAACTCCGACGTCCCCATGCCGGCGCAGCGCATCGCCGATCTGGCTGTCCGCTACCTCGTCAAGGACTGCCGAATCGACGCCCTGCTAGAATTATTGAATTGTTGGTCGGCTGAGCCGCGGCTAAGTCTGGGACTCGGTCGGGACCAGGTGGACTCGTTGGTGCTGACCGCTATGAGAAAATTGACGCCCGAGATGCTGCAGAGTCAGGTGCCGAAAATATGGGATTTTTTATATATTTAGGATTTCTAACAATCCAAGCTGCGATCTATATGATAACCCCCTCCCCCCCCCCAAATTGTTTTCTTTACAGCCAAACCTATCGGAAGATCTTTTTAAACTAATCAGCTCCGTGACAAATCGAGTTGAAGCCCTGCTAGCTACGGGCAAGCTGAAAAAGGCCTATTTATTGGCTGTGAATTGCAACAATGTTGACTTGGTTATTAGAGTTCGCGACGAGGCGACTGAGAAGGGTCAGACGCCGCTGAGAGACATGGCCGATAAGTGGATAAAGTCCAACAGAGCGGAGTGACCTGTCTATATGCGATCTATGCGCTGATGTTATATTACTGCCTTTTTGCAGTGCCAATATTTTTCTTGGCTTAGTTACCAAACTTTTGCTAGCTAAATTAATAGCATTGATTACTGCTGAAATTTATTGATTCCAATTTCGTTTTTTTGCACTCTAGTAAGGCTAGATAAAAGTGGTTGATTTTATGGGTGTGTCTTTGGCTGAGGAAAGGCCTAGAGTGGGTTGGTTGGTCAGAGTGGTTGATTTAATGGGTGTGTCTTTGGCTGAGGAAAAGGCCTAGAGTGGGTTGGTTGGTCAGAGTGGTTGATTTAATGGGTGTGTCTTTAGCTGAGGAAAGGCCTAGAGTGGGTTGGTTGGTCAGAGTGGTTGATTTAATGGGTGTGTCTTTAGCTGAGGAAAAGGCCTAGAGTGGGTTGGTTGGTCAGAGTGGTTGATTTAATGGGTGTGTCTTTGGCTGAGGAAAAGGCCTAGAGTGGGTTGGTTGGTCAGAGTGGTTGATTTAATGGGTGTGTCTTTGGCTGAGGAAAAGGCCTAGAGTGGGTTGGTTGGTCAGAGTGGTTGATTTAATGGGTGTGTCTTTGGCTGAGGAAAAGGCCTAGAGTGGGTTGGTTGGTCAGAGTGGTTGATTTAATGGGTGTGTCTTTGGCTGAGGAAAAGGCCTAGAGTGGGTTGGTTGGTCAGAGTGGTTGATTTAATGGGTGTGTCTTTGGCTGAGGAAAAGGCCTAGAGTGGGTTGGTTGGTCAGAGTGGTTGATTTAATGGGTGTGTCTTTGGCTGAGGAAAAGGCCTAGAGTGGGTTGGTTGGTCAGAGTGGTTGATTTAATGGGTGTGTCTTTGGCTGAGGAAAAGGCCTAGAGTGGGTTGGTTGGTCAGAGTGGTTGATTTAATGGGTGTGTCTTTGGCTGAGGAAAAGGCCTAGAGTGGGTTGGTTGGTCAGAGTGGTTGATTTAATGGGTGTGTCTTTGGCTGAGGAAAAGGCCTAGAGTGGGTTGGTTGGTCAGAGTGGTTGATTTAATGGGTGTGTCTTTGGCTGAGGAAAAGGCCTAGAGTGGGTTGGTTGGTCAGAGTGGTTGATTTAATGGGTGTGTCTTTGGCTGAGGAAAAGGCCTAGAGTGGGTTGGTTGGTCAGAGTGGTTGATTTAATGGGTGTGTCTTTGGCTGAGGAAAAGGCCTAGAGTGGGTTGGTTGGTCAGAGTGGTTGATTTAATGGGTGTGTCTTTAGCTGAGGAAAAGGCCTAGAGTGGGTTGGTTGGTCAGAGTGGTTGATTTAATGGGTGTGTCTTTGGCTGAGGAAAAGGCCTAGAGTGGGTTGGTTGGTCAGAGTGGTTGATTTAATGGGTGTGTCTTTGGCTGAGGAAAAGGCCTAGAGTGGGTTGGTTGGTCAGAGTGGTTGATTTAATGGGTGTGTCTTTGGCTGAGGAAAAGGCCTAGAGTGGGTTGGTTGGTCAGAGTGGTTGATTTAATGGGTGTGTCTTTGGCTGAGGAAAAGGCCTAGAGTGGGTTGGTTGGTCAGAGTGGTTGATTTAATGGGTGTGTCTTTGGCTGAGGAAAAGGCCTAGAGTGGGTTGGTTGGTCAGAGTGGTTGATTTAATGGGTGTGTCTTTGGCTGAGGAAAAGGCCTAGAGTGGGTTGGTTGGTCAGAGTGGTTGATTTAATGGGTGTGTCTTTAGCTGAGGAAAAGGCCTAGAGTGGGTTGGTTGGTCAGAGTGGTTGATTTAATGGGTGTGTCTTTGGCTGAGTAAAAGCCTAGAGTGGGTTGGTTGGTCAAACTGGATGATTTTATGGTTGTCTTTAGCTGAGGAAAAGGCCTAGAGTGGTTTGGTTGGTTAGAGTGGTTGATTTTATGGCTTTTTTATGGTTTATCACGTCCACCTGTATTCATAAAATCGATTTTTAAATCACTACTGATGTTATGGTAAGGCGCATATGGCATTAAAGATCACTTGATTCATTAGAAAAGTATTGTGCTTCTTCGCTGTCGTGGATGCGTCACTGTGAAGCCGGTGGCTTTATTTTTCTGTCACCTAAACTTGCTGTCATTGGTTTTCTATTCTTTCATGTAAATAACGTATGCTACTAGTTTTTAAAGCACAAAGAAGAAAAAGTAAATAAATATTCCAGTTTTAATCCGTTTGGGAATTTTTCTGTTTTTAATTATTTCGCATCGCACTACTGGCATCATTTTTAATCAGTATTATGTAATGAAAATTTCAACTCGAATGTTGTAATTCAGATTCCCGGAGTTTCCTATTTTAATCTCACTACTTAATTATGGGCTTATGGACTTCTCTCATTTTTCCATGCGTTTTTGATCTCCACAATTAAGTGACAGGTGTTAATTTTGTTGCACTAATATCAAATGTATTTTTTTCAGCGAAAGATTTGCCAAATAAATACTATTGTGAAGTGCTGTCGAAAATGATTTTAAAGGTAGTGCGTCCATTGCTTTATTTTTGCCTATTTTCAAACGTTCTTATTAAAAATCAAGACAATTAAATAGTGGGTAAAAATCCCATTTACAATTTTTTTCTTTTACAATTCAGTTATTTATTAAAACTGGATTATAATTAGCCAGGTTTTGTTTTAACACT
The DNA here is from genome assembly GCA_950096795.1 of Macrostomum cliftonense. NCBI lineage: Eukaryota > Metazoa > Platyhelminthes > Macrostomidae > Macrostomum > Macrostomum cliftonense. Next base: position 209,069 of record CATNEM010000100.1, on the reverse strand, counting down.
AAGAGTTTGTACGCTTTGGGTTGTTAAATTATGGTTGAATATTAAACAATTTCTCTGACAGGTAAGTTTTCCTTTTTTCTTAAGAGACTACAAAAATACTGTTTTGACTTGCCTATGAAGAGCATACAAAAAATGATTTTCAGTAAACGCACTAAATAAAAAAACTGCTACAAGTGAGTACTTCGCATGGTCCAATTAGGTTTTTAAAAAAAAGCTTTTGAGCTGTGGATAGAATTAAACAAGTGAAACATCATTCATTTTCTGTACATTGTACAAGCTATGCGACACTGCAAAGAAAAATAATCAGCTATTTCAGGCAAACTTTCAGATGAACGGGTAAAAAAAGTTAGTGACTCTAGGGGTTAGCTACAAGGTTATCATTGCACTGTTTAGTGACTGAAGAGAACGCAAGTTTCAAAACAAAGAATACAGAATTATATAATAAAAGAAGCTGTTGCTAAATTACAAAAATCGTCCATGCAAATGTTGGTGGCGTCTGAAATAAAGAATAGAAAATATGAACCTGGTATATGCACAAAATCAATCATGTTTCCAAGTTACTAAAGGATCGATTGATTTTGATTCTCTGGTGGGTAATTTGTAGCTACGACCTACAATTCAAGTCTGAATTGAACTGAATTGTTTTTTTAATTGATGTACTTTCAAAGGATAGACACGTAAAAACGCGGGGCAAGCAGACACGAAACTACAGTAAAGTAAACTAGGTTTGAGTTTTGGGCGCGTTTGGTTGTCGCACGAGATTCTGCAGACACAAAGCTTACCAAATAGACGCAAAAATATGTAAAGTTTTGATTTTTACTTAAAGCGCTCATGGCACGTTAAGTGAAACAAGCTTGAACGATCTATTTTTATCTGCTAGCTCACAGTTTAGCTCACAGAATGTACATCTTCGGGAGGGGGTAGGAAGGCTGTACATTATTTGTTGTGGTTTACAGCTAAATAGGCAGGTAGTACGCAGACTATCCTGGGCGTGAGGTGTTAAACTTTAAGCCCACAAAATTCAGTCAAATTCATCTATATTAGAGTCTCGAGAGTAACCACAATATTGTAAAATAGACAGCAGAAATACTCTGAAGTTCATCATCAGACGGCGCCGGTTTTAGTTCTCCTCTGAACTGTCGTCGGACTCCGAGGGCACTTCAAGGCCCGGGTGCAAGGTCAGTTGAACATTCCGATTGAGGTTCACGGCCGGATAAAATGTTCCTTTTAGGTCGACGAAAGCCACAGGGCCGTGCGGCTCATCGTTGACGTAGTAGGACAGGGTGCCTTTGTCGCAGTCCAGTCTGACGCCGACTATGCTGCCTTTGGCGATGCCACCGTCGCAGCGTTCAACGTGGTCGCCGTTGTGCAGGAACCAGCTGCGCTTGAAGTCGATGTACATTGACCAGCCTCGATTGTCGCGGCCTGCAAAGTATAAATTTTTGCCTTTTATTCGAGTTGTTCGGGACACGCTTGTCCTCAAGCCTGGGTCGAGAACTCCCTTTATGCATTTTTTCATACTTTGCGGGAACTGGATCGGTGGTGAACCCTTAGCAACGGATTATGGTGTTATAGTTTAGCTAGAGTTCCCTTTCTCCCACTCTATCTCTGCTCTAACTAGATCTTCTCAACTGGGGATATTTTTCTTTCGCGCTCAGCTGCTTTTCACCAGCCCAATGAGGCGTAGCGAATGCCCCTCACCCTCCGAACTGAGAAAATCTCTTCCAACCCCCTCAACACGGCCTCTTCCATTCCAGTTTCGAGTCGAGCCTAAGTCCCTCTCCTCGAGTCGATTGCTTTAACAAACTCCCTTTTTCGCTCTATACAGCCTGCCACTTAAGGCTGTGTAAGTCTGAAGAATGAGGCCAATAGCTAGACCGAAAATACTGCACAGCATAGAGACTCGAGTCTTGGATGGTTTAGTCCGTGGGAGAGAGAAGCCTCCTCGTGTCTACTCGACTCGATTGACACGCTAAGTTGCCTTTTTAGTTCCCATGCTGAAGCTCCAATACCTTCAGTTCATTGCTCCTATATAGATGTAGGGTCAAGGCTTAATAGGGCCTTCCTAAAATAATAGATATAAGTCCACGGTGATTTTTTTTGAAAAATATCGATTAGATCAAGAGCGTTTAGAACTTCAAGAAGATCTTCAAATTTCAAATCTCGTTGCTTAATACTGCCTAATTAGAAGTAGTTGAAAATCATTAAACGGTTCACTTTGGTCGAATTTTATTTCAAATTTATAATCTCTAGAAGAAATTGTGAGATAAAACTATTAAAGCGACTAGTAGAAGTTAGTATTTTCTTTGAAACTCGTATAGAAATTGCTAGTATAGAGATCGAACCACCATACGAGCAAATATGGTACTGGTATAAGCAAGCAAGCCATCACTTTTCCAAGCCATCCATTTAGCTACTGTAAATATGTAGTCTGGCAACTCTATTTACCACACAGTGCTAGTTTACAGCTTGGTTTGGGTCGGACACGTTGCAATTAATTATTCCAATCTGAGTCGGACTGCGCAAAGCAGATAGTGAGTGCAGTGGGCAGAGCTGAGAGAGCCAAATGCCTTCGGGTCAGAGATACATGTCGGTGAGTTACACGATCCAGTTGGACTGAGGGGGCAGTATCCCAATGGTGGATTTATTACACAGCATTATGCATACAGAATTCATGATATCCTATCTATCCTCTACCACGCTATGTATTAACTCAAACCCAGCACATATACAGGGTAAGCCAATTCAGGGTATAGAAAGTGCCCGTGCATTTCAATTTTGTGTTTTGTTTTGCGCGTTTAGTAAATGATTTCCTTACTGAGGTCGAGAAACTTTAGTTTACCAATCTGTGTTTACCTAGGAGTACGTGACTTGTCATAATTACGATCTGTATTCAGTCAAATTGTCTCCGTTTACTAAATTGACAATCGGAAAAACAAATTTTATGCGAATTTTTTTATTTATCATTCGTCATATTCTCTGTATCCCTTAATATTTAATTACCCTATGGTATTCGGAATAACAACAACAAAATAGTACGATATCACGATAGCAGGAATAATTATCGACTATGATACATTAATATCACCAAAAGTTCTCTTGATTGACACATGTGTGTCCAGTCAGTTTACGATGATGCAAAGAATACATCATTGTGTTTTACACGGTTATACTGAGAGTTGAATCGGTCAAACTATCTTGACAGTCTCTCTCTTGTGCTCCTGCTGCTGCGTTGCTTCACATAAACAGTCTCCACATTGCTCCCCCTTTCCCATTCTGCATCTACGGTGAAACTCTATAGGGAATCTACTGTTCATGCCATGAATTCCCACTCTTCATACCTCTCTTTATTATGCCCCCCTCAACATTCATTAAATGCCCTTTAAGTGCTTGATCAGTACAATAGGGGGGAGTTGCTAAAAATAGATCTATCTAGGGTTTGGCTTTTAAGCGTTGGAGAATATTCTGCCAACAATCAGCCATGTGAACTGACAGAATGTTAACGACAAGCTGAATCTGCTCAAATAATTTTTAATAAAAAATTCGCCTAACTTTTTGTTAGTTAGTATGTAAAAATGCATGGCTTTAGAAACTTAAAAAGGTCACGGGTTCGAGTCTTTGAGCTACAAGCATGATTATATTTGGTCCCTGTGTGCGTTCTGAAGATTTTTAAGGTTGTGGTGTGGCGGCCCTTTCCAGACTGAGCAGCTATACACAGCCCTTGGATGCGCCAAGCAGCTTATAGCTGACACTGTGCCTGAGGGGTGTACATTCATCTGTTCTTAGAACATTTCTTAGAAATAACGATGCGCTTTGCTTTATAGTTTATTGGAACGCTATTTTTTCAATCAATATTATAATTTCATCGTTATTTTAATTCCCGCAGGAGAGCAATTGTAAATGCAGTAAGGGATGTTAAATTTGGTTCTTCATCGCGTGCTTGTTCGCCCTAAACCCCCTTGTGTAGGAGTGACTCACCGCGGATAATGCACCGGACACGAACAGGAACAGCGTAGTGATTGAGAGGCTGAAGTAGATGCAGAGAGAGCGAGAGACAGAGTGAAATGGCGAAGGATTCTGTGGCGTGTGTTGGCTTAGCTTTCGACTGCAGGTGATGTAATATGTGTGTGTGGATGCAATCAAATACCGCTAACACACACACACAGGCACACACACACAAACCCAGTGTCAGCGAATTCTGCTTGTGTAAATTCTTGCGCACGCAATCCAAATAGCAATGAATGGTTGTGAGGAAAATGTTCCTTCAGATTGATTTAGGCGGATCAATCTTGTTCCCACTAGACTATACAGTCTTTGCATTAATTTCCTTCAATAAAAGCATGGAAGGACTTAAACCAACGTTACTTTAGGTATACCGTAGCTACATCTGCATTTTTGCTCTGATCTTCAATCCCTATTGTTCTTCTACTACAACTCAAGTTTTATGGCCTCAACTCTACGAGATAGGCGATCAGTTTCTCTCAATCTTGTTAGGCAATAAAATATCTACAGAAGAGTCATGCCGACATACAATGGGAGGTTTCTGAGTCAGAGAAAGCGAATGACCATCGCCCCCCCCCCCTATTTGGCTAATAATGGATGATGGCTTTAGGCGCCATGCCCGTGACCTGAGCTGAGAGATGAGTCACACACACTGTTGTTGCGGGGATAGAACATGCGCAATTTATTTTCAGGAAGACTCGTGTAGCTCACAGATGAGGAAGTGGCTGACCTAGCATACACAGTCCTAACGACTCTTTAATGATGGACATTACGCAAATTTCAAAAGCAGAATTTTAAATTCCAAATTTACTTGTTAAAAAATTCTAATGGATTAGCAATTATTTAAACATTAAAAGCAACGGTTCTTTTACATATTTAGGCCTATAACTCAGGGCAGAGTACAGCTAAGCTTTGAGTTTACCCAAATTGACCTCAAACCTTTAGCGAAACTACCAGTGTACCGAATTAAATATGAAACAAAAGGAAAAAAGCTATTTTATTAGAAGTACTTCAATGATTTTCGAAGATAATGATTCAGCCTTTTTTAATTTCCCCTATTTAAATTTTTAATTTAACTTCACACCCTCTGCGAAGCTTCTAATACTCGTAAACCCCATCTAACTTCACACCCTTTGCGAAGCAAAAAACCCCATCTAACTTCACACCCTTTGCGAAGCAAAAAACCCCATCCAACTTCACACCCTTTGCGAAGCAAAAAACCCCATCCAACTTCACACCCTTTGCGAAGCAAAAAACCCATCTAACTTCACACCCTTTGCGAAGCAAAAAACCCATCCAACTTCACACCCTTTGCGAAGCAAAAAACCCCATCTAACTTCACACCCTTTGCGAAGCAAAAAACCCCATCTAACTTCACACCCTTTGCGAAGCAAAAAACCCCATCTAACTTCACACCCTTTGCGAAGCAAAAAACCCCATCTAACTTCACACTCTTTGCGAAGCAAAAAACCCATCCAACTTCACACCCTTTGCGAAGCAAAAAACCCCATCCAACTTCACACCCTTTGCGAAGCAAAAAACCCCATCTAACTTCACACCCTTTGCGAAGCAATAAACCCATCCAACTTCACACCCTTTGCGAAGCAAAAAACCCCATCCAACTTCACACCCTTTGCGAAGCAAAAAACCCCATCTAACTTCACACCCTTTGCGAAGCAATAAACCCATCTAACTTCACACCCTTTGCGAAGCAAAAAACCCATCCAACTTCACACCCTTTGCGAAGCAAAAAACCCCATCCAACTTCACACCCTTTGCGAAGCAAAAAACCCCATCTAACTTCACACCCTTTGCGAAGCAAAAAACCCCATCTAACTTCACACCCTTTGCGAAGCAATAAACCCATCTAACTTCACACCCTTTGCGAAGCAAAAAACCCATCCAACTTCACACCCTTTGCGAAGCAAAAAACCCCATCTAACTTCACACCCTTTGCGAAGCAAAAAACCCCATCTAACTTCACACCCTTTGCGAAGCAATAAACCCCATCTAACTTCACACCCTTTGCGAAGCAAAAAACCTCATCTAACTTCACACCCTTTGCGAAGCAAAAAACCCATCCAACTTCACACCCTTTGCGAAGCAAAAAACCCCATCCAACTTCACACCCTTTGCGAAGCAAAAAACCCCATCTAACTTCACACCCTTTGCGAAGCAAAAAACCCCATCTAACTTCACACTCTTTGCGAAGCAAAAACCCCATCCAACTTCACACCCTTTGCGAAGCAAAAAACCCATCCAACTTCACACCCTTTGCGAAGCAAAAAACCCCATCTAACTTCACACCCTTTGCGAAGCAATAAACCCCATCTAACTTCACACCCTTTGCGAAGCAAAAAACCTCATCTAACTTCACACTCTTTGCGAAGCAAAAAACCCCATCCAACTTCACACCCTTTGCGAAGCAATTAACTCCATCTAACTTCACACCCTTTGCGAAGCAATAAACCCCATCTAACTTCATACCCTCTGCGAAGCAATAAACCCCATCTAATTTCACACCCTCTACGAAGCAATAAACCCCAACTAACTTCACACCCTTTTCGAAGCTTCTAATAAAAATTTAACCTTGTATTGTTGGTGGGAGTTATTTAAATTTTGAAGTGGAAAATAGACCAATTTAAATTCAAACCCCTCACGAAAGTCACAAAACACTTTAAATGCTTGCATTGCTAACAATACTTACCGAGTTTTTCATCCTTTCGACAGTCGAGTCTCGCCACACCGAATCCCGGATCGCCTTTGTCGTCGTACCTGTCCACCGTGAACTCCCAATAGTGCACGCCTCTGGAGAAGCCAGTTGTACACACGGCGACTCGCTCCTCCAACGAAACTGAGGTCACGGACATGCCCTGATTGGTGAACACTAGCTCCGGATGCGACTCTTCCGGCGAGAATTGGAAAAAGGCACGTCCGGCCGTCCGAAGTTTGACAAAATCGCTGTAGGCCGATTCGCCGGCCGAGTTGTGCGCTTTGACGCGGGCCTGGTAGACCGTGTCGAACTGGAGGCCCTGCACGCAGCAGATGGTCTCCGGGCCGCGGTAGCAACGCTGCAGAAAATTTACGGACACAAAAATTGAAGAAACAGACAATTTTTAACTTAAAATATCGTGGCTGAATAATTTTTTCACTAATTTAAACAAAAGCTGCAACTGTTTTAAACCCCAGATTTTTTTCTCTAGACTTCAAAGCAACCGCCGAAAATTTAATGGAACTTCTATAGTCGCCGAATAAAAAAAAGTATTGCCTTTTTAATTCGCATGCGCCGGAAATTAAAGATACTGGAGTGGATGAATTTCGGCTCAAAGGGGGAACAAAAGTACCTCGAGGCGCAGGCTGGATTGAAAAAAGACAGGGGGGACTCAATCGACTTCAGACTAGAATCCCGAGAAAAAAGGAAACTTTTTATGAGTCCGCTGTTGAGTTTTTTAGCTACTCCCCGCACTTTCTCCATCCTTGATTTCTGTCTGAATTCTGGTTGCCAAGGGAGACCTTTAGCTGCTAGGGGCTTTAGGGCATTAATGGGAGAAACGGAGCAGAACAGGTGGGATCTGGGAGAAGGGGAAGGGAGGATTTGAGTGCTGCTACTGCCGCCTTGGTTAAAGAGAAGACTTTGACTTTGATGAGGACGGGACGCTGGGCGGGGGGCGAAGTGCGGGAAGTCTTTTAGAACGGAGAGGAACCGGAAAGTAGGCGAATATTCGGGGGTATGAAAGCAATCAGCTGCAGGCTAAGATTACGAAATGAACCCTCAAGACTAGGATTTAAATACGCGCGTCTGACAAAAGAGCAACAGCCGAATTTCGCTACAAATCTCTGGCGAAAAAAAAATATTCTGCTTCTCGGAGAAAAACGCCTCGTCGATAATGAGGACAGGCGGGGTACTCAAGTGACGCATGGCGATTTCTAATTAGAGTGCACGATGCAGCAGCAGAAGCTGTGCGAATCAATTCTCTAGTCCGATTATTTTTGTCCAATAAATATAATTTTTCTGGTTTTCCCAACACAATGCCATCGCGCCACTCAATTTCGGTTCATAGCGGTCTCAGGTTTAATCAAAGCGAGAGGTTGGAGAGAGGCAGCCATGGCCGGGGTACGCCTGGCCTGCAGTGCATTCTTCATTTCATTGACCGGCGCATGCCACTGTGGCAAATCCAATCTATACCCCCCCCCCCACAGACTGGAGACCCGGCATCTGCTGCCAATCAGCCATTTCATCATTTCTGCTCTGAGACCGGCAGCAAGGCCGCAATCTCAATTACTTTTGTTGCAGCGTCCGCGCCGCCCCCCCCCCCACCTCCCCAACCTGGTGCGCTTGCGTGAGCGGCTGCAGATGTCTGGTAAGAAGCTTCCTGTCCTCAATCTGTCTCCCAACTTGCGAGGCATGAGCGTCTATAATAGGAGAGGGGCGGGGTTAGTTTAAACTTTTCCTCCCAAAATTCAGTCGCCTATCCAACTGAATGCTAATTGGGATTTTTAGATTTATGGGAAATTGGCTGCAATGGAACGGCGAGGAAAGCCTGACATGTCTATAGTCCGGCTAGAAATTGTCCTTGAATATTCTTTTTAAAAAGTTTTTTTCTAGCTGCGTCAATGTGAGTCCTTGGTTTAACATGGTTTCATAGAGATTGAACTTAGCAGGCGAAGCTTTCCTAGTTTCCTAAGCAACTTCTGGCATAGCAAAATCTCAGTTCCTCATGGATTTATTTCCTGCTCTTGTCGTGACTTGCAAGCAAATAAAACCAGATCTTTATTTGCAAAAAAAAAATCTGCCATACTTTTGCAGCAAATTTATATTTTTAGTTAGACCTTCGTTTAAGCATCGCTTTCTGATGGTTGCCAAATAAACCCTGCCCTCTATCCTTTGCAATTAAATCTTCGCTACAGTAGGGCAGCATTTGATGGCCAAATAAACCCTAACCCTCTCTCCTGTGCAATTAAATCTTCGCTCCAGTAGGGCAGCCTTTGATGGCAAAATAAACCCTACCCTCTATCCTGTGCAATTAAATCTTCGCTCCTGTAGGGCAGCTTTTGATGGTCAAATAAACCCTGTCCTCTATCCTGTGCAATTAAATCTTCGCTCCAGTAGGGCAGCTTTTGATGGTCAAATAAACCCTGTCCTCTATCCTGTGCAATTAAATCTTCGCTCCAGTAGGGCAGCTTTTGATGGTCAAATAAACCCTGCCCTCTATCCTGTGCAATTAAATCCTCGCTCCAGTAGGGCAGCCATTGATTGCTAAATAAACCTTATCCACGAGCTAATCTGATAAAATTACATCAGATAAAATTACATCTTAAAGGCGGCTTTTAAATAGCACGAAATTAATAATAATAAAGCTGTTATCAAAAAAGGAAGCTCACTTTGAATCCAGCCCCTCGTCCATCGTCCATTTCAAGAGTGTAAAACTCGGCCTGAGACCCGGTGCAGGTACTCCAACAAACTGTGATTGTATTGTTCTCGGCGTGGCTTCGCTCGGCAATTATGACTGGTGCCGGAGGAACTGAAGTGGAATTTGAAGGAAACATCCAATTGTTCGTTAGAAAAATGTTAAAACAATGCTTTGAAATAATTTTTTTAGTAATTTACGTTCTAAGCCGATTGCAATTTTTGACTTATTAAACACGATAGCCAACAATGATGCCTTGAATACAACACAAAGGAGCGTTTTGTCCTGTGAATATTGTTGCATAATAACAAGAGATTACCATACTTAAGCCTTGATTTCATGGTCAAGTTCAAGTCTAAGAACTTATTTTCTAAATTAATTAGGAAACTTAGTGAATAGAGGAAGACAAAGTTTTTTTATGCACACAGTTAAAGCTTATTTCAGTTTTTATCCATTGGAATTAGCGGTATGACGCTTGCTGCATGCAATTATCGTATTCACAGAAGCTCATATGCGACATTAAAAAGTAGTCATTCTTTTACAATAAATAAAGAATTTTGTGATAATTTAAAACAAAATATTTTGGCGCTGATTCAAAAATATTGCTCTATAAAAAGTCAATAAAGACACTTTTTACAAGAAAGTGTGCGGAAAATATTGAGTAATAAAGGCGCACTCAGAGAAATTATGAAAATAATTGCAGCAAAAAAATAGGCAAACCTCTGACGTGCGAAGAGACTGTCAAGTCTATTGCCGTAGTTTGATTGCTCTGACCAACTTAATTGTGCAAAATGAATTTAGTCGTAAATCAACTAAATTTATAAGCATTGAATTTACTCAGTCAGTCAATATGCCTTTCATCATTTGGATACAAGAATAATGTGAGCCTAAAGAGCACAATTAGATACAATTTTCACCTTTCGCTATATGGCAGAAAGCTATAGGTTTCTTTCTTTTTTTCGAGTCGCACCTCTCACTTTTATTTTGGCTTGAATTCTTTGCTCTGCTACAGTTGCTATTGGGAATTCAGTGCCGTGGGTGGCTCCGAGATTTCATTGCTATTTGACGGAGGACTGAGGTTGTTGTCCAAGATTTTTCTCTATGGTGTGCCGATCATAACTTACTAGTGCCAGTTTTTTGTTCATAATTTTTCTCTTCTTCTAGTTCACTATTTACCCCGGTCCCGAAACTGGGCCACGATGAGGCAGAGCTGCGGACAGATTTTGCTGCGCAGAACTCTGCGAGGGTAACTTCGGTTTACCTTTTCCTTTGTAAATCAGGAGTTTTGATTTATTTAGTCAAGTTTTTGCTTTAGTTGAAAAAAACACTAGCTAGATTTTTTTGGTTTGATTAGGAATCTTTTGATTGGGAAAGTTATTGGGGATTTATTCGGCTGATTTAGGGATTTTACACTGTAATTTTGGATCGATTCTAGGGAAAATACGGGACCGAAAAGCATTTTTTTCGGTTCGGTTTTGATGCTCCTTTTAGTGTTCGTGGTTCGATTTTCATAACGAAAAGTGTCTTGAAAATATTTATAAAAAGTTTACTGTCTTAAGAAATTGAAAACTCACCTTTATGCTCCGAGAAGGTCAAACTGTTGATTGCCACCAGCACGGGTTCCACGTCGAGCCGGATCTCGAACTCGTGACTAACCCTCGGTCTCAGCTCCATGTCTTTCTTGAACGCTGTCTCCGCATGTGCGGCCCTGTGCAGCAGAGAAGTTGATACCTGCATGGAATCAGTGGGGGTCTCATAAACTTCTCGCCTCCGAATGTTGCAGCAAGGCATCCTTGATCTGGGTCAGTCGCTATATTATCAAATGAGTCGACAGGAAAAAGCGGCTCTTTCTTTTTCTAATTTAGAAGAAAGATAATCAGGGACCTCTACTGAATGCCTGGACTGGTCTGGAAGGAGATAATATGTCTGGTGGAAAACGATGGATGCAAGTCCATGAATGCGGACATCCTCGAACTCTTTTCTTCTGTAGGTTGTTCGATTTCCGCAATAAGGTCGGCACTTGCTTGCTTGGTCACAGGTTCAGGGGGACAAGCGGCAGGCGCAGTTCTCGAATTACACCAACTTATTTCCCTTGAATGCTCTCTCCCCCCTCCCAACTCCCCTTTAACATCGTCCCAACGGACAAAATATAAACTTGGGGGAAATTGTGGCAATTAATAATCCTTTAGAGAAGCGGGGGACACTTTGGCCCAGTTTTGTCCCGACCTAGAGAACCAACGTTTTATGGATTAATTATCCCATATTTGGTCATATTTTACGGTCTAGCGTGTTATGTTAAGTTTCCTATTCTTTCACGGTGCAAAAAATCCCTAGGGTCTTAATTTAAGCTTCTGCACTTAGTTCAGTGTCACATTTCAGCTGTCACTAAACAATGGATGACTAACCAACCAGGGTTATGGAGGGATATTTATTGTATAAGCGACTGATTTCCATGAACACTAGAATTGATGAACCTAGCGTAGAAAAATGGCATTCAATTAACACTGCTGAAGACTCACAAAATGGCACTCAATAAACAATACTGAAGACTCACAAAATGGCACTCAATTAACAGTACTGTACACAAAATGGCACTCAATTAGCACTGCTGAAGACTCACAAAATGGCACTCAATCAGCACTACTGGAGACTCACAAAATGGCACTCAATCAGCACTACTGAAGGCCCACAAAATGGCACTCAATTAACTCAAAATCATATGAGTGCGATTGTGTGTATGACTCTATCAAAGTCATACACCCAATCGCACTCAATCAGCACTGTCAAACACGCACATAAAATGGCGCTAAAGTCTCAAAACTTAGCCAGAGGGTGAGCCCGAATGCATGGGCAAGTTTGAATCATTTCGGCGAGCTCACCAGCAGGAAAGCAGCGGGGTCCGTCTCCTTCAGCATCTCAACGCAGAACTGAAGCAGGCCGGTGGTTCTGGTCAGCACGGAGCCGCAGTGGGCCGCCTGGTCCCGAGTGAGATGCAGCTTGTGCTCCTGCTCCGACTGCAGCTGGCTCAGCATCACCTGCTTCTTCGATTGGAGAGCTTCAATTAGAGCATCGAACTGAGTGCTGACAACCTCCGACATGGATTCGCAGTTGGCCTTTGGCGGTAGCGGAACGGGGAATAGCGCTTTGAGTTCGAGTTAGAGGAATACAGTGGGTAGAAAGAAATGCGAGGGAGACAGTGGAGTGAGATGGAGGCAGTGGAGTGAGATGGAGACAGTGGAGTGAGATGGAGACAGTGGAGTGAGAAGGAGACAGTGGAGTGAGAGGGAGACAGTGGAGTGAGATGGAGGCAGTGGAGTGAGATGGAGACAGTGGAGTGAGAAGGAGACAGTGGAGTGAGATGGAGACAGTGTAGTGAGAGGGAGACAGTGAATTCACTTGAAGACTGAGAAGTAAATAATGATAGAGCGATAAAAAAGGATATAATATGACTAGCTCTATCCCGGTTTCTCACCTTGATCCTATCCGGACTGGACTTGAGTTGTTGATGAAACTCGGATCCAACTTTCGCCTTCTCAGACAGACTCTGCAGCAATACTGACAGCTCGGTCTGAAAAAAAAATTAATGTGATTGCATTTTAACGCATAAATCGTGCCGCACCTAACACAATGCACCCATTGAACCAAAGTTTTCTTATTCCGGAAATGCCACTTTTTGAAAAAATAATAATCTGCCATTTCAACATTTCAATTTCATTCACAGACGCCCACGCAACTGAAAAGAAGCGAATCAACTTGCTTCCATATTTCATAATTGTCAATCTTCAAGCGCGCTAAACAAACAATTGATGTTCAATTTGTTGAACAGAAATTGAAAACGCCAATCCGTTGGAAAGTGCAGGGATTGCAGAAACACCCCGCCTGCCTCAACCCTCCGAAGGGTTGAAAATTGAAAGGGCGAAGATTGATGGCCGACGAGATTTTATGATGGCTCTGCGATGAAGTGAATGGCGACAGCCTGTCTGCCCCTCTGTCTGACTAGTGGTAAACCCAAAGACCAGCTTTTTTATTACCGCAAGCGCGGAAAGTTGGATTAGGGTATTGAGGGAATGAATCAAAATGCCAGGTTTAGCATGAATTGGCGATGAATATAAAATTGGTTACTGTTGCATCAAGGTTGCTTCCGTTAGATGGGACAGAATAGGGAGTTATTTGTGAGGGAGCAGCGAGGTCAAGGCTTTGCCTCTTAGTAAGATCGCTGGTTGATTTCCGCAAGCAGACATTGAACTATCGATATCATAGGGAGCTGCCCTGGTCACTAGATAAGGCCCAGCTGAATCTCCATGGGAATTTCAGAGCGATACGTCTATATATCGGTCTATACGTCTCCTCAATAACCCCAGCCGCTACCCCCTAAGAAATGCACTTTTGTTAAGGCGACCCTCTGGCTCGTAGCAGTTGTAAACTAGTTCGAAAATGCCTGGTGACAATTTCAATTTGACAATTCTTACTGCACTGAGTAAAAGATGAATCACCAATTTAGGCATCAGGATTCAAGTCGCTCCAAGCATAGATTCATGTGTATATTTTCTAATGGAAACTGTGGGAAAATAACTGTCCAGATGGACCAATATGGGAAGCAATTGTGACGGACAATTCTAACGAAAAAAAATATTTTTTTTCTGAAATCTCCGACGCAAA
>CATNEM010000100.1:107500-190000 GCA_950096795.1 Macrostomum cliftonense | reverse complement strand
CATACGAGAACATTTTTTTTCAAATAAATCAAGACAACCTCACTCCACTTATAGTTGCTACAAGGTGTTATAGATTTTGTAAACTAAATTGTACAGAAGCTCGGTGCAACACCGAGCAGGTGCAAACCTTTTATTATTAAGGGGTCCCAGCAGTATACGGACCTATAGGGATGACTCAGCTCCATTTGGGATAAAGCAGATTATTTGCCTATTTATTCCCGGGGGTGTAAGGCTGCTGGGGGGTCCCTAAAGCCGAAATCAGTGGATTGGCGCCCGGGTGTCTGCTTTAGCCAAGCAATTTCTCGCGCGCAAACACCAGCAGCAAGGCTTCTGTGTTCCCCCCACTCTCCTCCCTCTACGTTTGCCTCTGTTTGTTGCTCGCTCGGCATTTGCAGTCCAGTTTTCGAAAGCGAGACCACTCAGTGACTGACTAACTGACTGACTGGATGTCTGGCTTCGGCTCTCGACTCTATTTAATCTGTTTGTTGCGAGGGCCGCCGGTTTTAGTGGGCTGGCAAAACTGCAAAACCTCCACGGCAACATGGATAGTTTGTGTGTAGCTTACAGTAGCTGCAGCATTCGTTGGAATAGCTAGTGTAATTTTTTATTATTATCTGCATTCAGTGACATTTTTTGACGTTGCGCCGCTCCTGGTGGTGGAACTTTTGCTATCTAGTAGGCAGCTTTGTGACATTTTGACCCCGTTCGCTTGCAATAAAAGGCCACAATTCTCGCTTGGATAACTATCAAGTGGCTGAGGTTCACTTTTGTGAAGTTTTTTTTCGTAGAAAGACATCCCTCGCCCCCCCTGGATGTGTCAAAGAAAAAAAGTGATTTTTCATCCTCAAAAAGGATCATGGGGAAGTCCTAAGTTTCTTTAGCTTCATTAATTTTTTGCGGATTAAATGTGATGGATTAAAATTTCGCGAAGATTCCTTGGCTACTCACGCTTTGCTCGACACAGAACATTCAAAGATATTTTGTCACGTGCTGACGCATGTCAGTCTCTTTGGCGCTAGTTTTTGCCTTTAATTTGTCTGAGATGATTAGGGCTTGACATGGGCTCAAGGATGACAGAAGACATGACTAATTAGACTGTGTGGCGGTGCACTAGTAAATATTTTTCAGTTAGAAAACACCGATTCATCTATCTATCTATCTATCTATCTATCTATCTATCTATCTATCTATCTATCTATCTATCTATCTATCTATCTATCTATCTATCTATCTATCTATCTAATCTATCTATCTAATCTATATATCTAATCTATATATCTATCTATCTAATCTATATATCTAATCTATATATCTATCTATCGATCTATCGCTTCTCAGCTATATAACATGTGGCCGAAATCTTCATACAGTTTGATAGCATAATTTCTTTCACATTTTTAATACAGATTAAAATAGAAAACGAAGCCCGCGCTGCCCACTTTAACTTGAAGTGGCGATTGCGCAATGCCAAGAATCGTCCAATAAATAGCCCTGAGGCTCTCCTACAGACCGCGCCACGCACAACAATACAGCCATAAGTTTTCGCTCCACTGAGGGCCATTGTTTGTGGGCATTGCAATGTGGGAGGGGGCACAGGAAGCGGAACAATGCTCGCAACCTTGGCCCACAGAGACCCGAGGAAGACAGAAATTGACACAGATTGCACAACAGGGGGGAGGAGGGGGTGATGGGACGCAACTCCTTCGCCGAAACTTAACCCAAGACCCATGCCAAACCTAGAATTCCTTAAAAAGCCCTTCCTTATCCTTGAAAACTGAACAGCCTTGCCTGACCACTTGAATAATTCGGGATCTTTGATTACTCATCCCTAGCTAATTGTTGATTTTGTCGCGCCTGAATTGGCGAGTCATTTTCGGCTTTATTTTGGTATCGGATCTGTCTATCTCTCTATTGGGTGCGCATGAGGCCATACGCTCGTGCGTGCCTTTAATTCCCCCCGAGGCCATTGCTACGAGCGTAGCTGAAAGGCATGAAATTGTTTTGAAAACTCAATTTTGCAGTAGCAAAACGGAACTTTGACACACACGGATAGTCAGATATAGAGATATAGTGATGCGGATGCTGACGTAATACTGAAAATATTTGGTGATGTCTGCTGTGTCATCCCAGTTAGTCCTTTTTTAAAGCTTCTATTTTATTCCCTCGAAATGATGTCAGCCCACAAAGAACGCTCGGACTCACCTTGGCCGACTTGCAGGCAGCCTGCAGCTGTACAATCTCGTGTCCCTGGTGGTGGACAGTCTGAGCGCACAGCGGACACACCGGAGTCCGACAGGCGAGACAGTAGGAGCTCAGCGTCTCCTGCCGATGCTCCGGACAGATGGAATTCCGTCTGGCCTGCTTCTGCAGCAGCAGTTCGCGTCCAGTAGCCGCCGGTTGCAAATTGTGCTTCGGCGCCGTTGAGATACCAGCCGGCGGATGGGATCTGTCTGCGCAGCGCTGGCAATAGTACATCTCGCATTGCTCGCAGATCAGTTCGGCAGTCAGGGGCGACTGTCCGGTGTCGCACGGGTCGCACAGCTGGCACTGTTGCTGCTGCTGTTGTTGCTGCTGCTGTTGCTGTTGCTGCTGTTGCAACTTGCTGATCAGCTTCTCCAAGGCCAGATTCCTCGGCAGCAGACTTCTCAGCGAGCTGCTCCGGTCGATGCCCGGCAGGAAAACTGGTCGCCGACACGATGGACAGAGAAAGCCAAGCGACGTAGCTGATGTTGTCGAATTTGTCGGCGAAGTTAGCGGAGTGGTCGGGCCTGATGTGACAGCGGCGGCGGTGGCGGCGGCGGCGCCTCCATGCTGGTAATGCAGCTGCTGCTGGTGATGCTGGTGCAGCTGATAGCAGCTGCTACCCGGCCTAGACGAGCCCGAAGCTGTCGAGGTTGGCAGCGACACGCCGGAATCAGCCTCTGACGCTACCGACATCTGGTCGGAGCTATCGAGTACGCCAGTGAGGTTGGCAACTTCATCAGCCGGCAGCAGAAGGATGCTGGAGCAGCAGGACTGGCAGAGCGAGTGACCGCATGGCAGCAGCAGCGGCTGCGACAGCCACCGCCTGCACAGGCCGCACTTGAGCTCCGATTCCAGCTTGCGAATGGTGGTCATGACGCAATGCTTGCCGCAGAATGTCCGGGAGTTTTTTGCTGATGTGTAAGCTTTACTAGGTCTGAACTAATGGTGTCGTTTTGTCGCTTCTTGCTTTTTGATTCTTTTTCTCTGCGTGTAAAGCTTGGCAGGGCGTGAAATAAAATACATTGGTGAGGGAGGGGCCTGCTTTGGCTGGCTCAAAGAGAGGGAAGGAGGAGGGAGGTTGGCCCTTGTCAGGAGCCAATGAGAGAGACGTGTGAAGAGTTGACAATTTGCAGGCAGATATTTGAATGCTACTTATAGTAGACTACAAGTTTTTTTACTTATACTTACACGAGCCTTACTTATAATCTTTAATGCGTCAGAGAGATTAAAATAAATATTATTTTCGAAAATAAATTGTGGCCTTATGATCGCTAAATTTACGTGACGTCACGAGAGTAATTACGCTTTTGTGAACCATGCTGACAAAGACCACTTGGATCTAGCGGGTCCAATCAATCTGTCAAAAAAGCCATTTGGGTCATAAATTTTCTAAAGATAAAGACCGCATCGCCCTTTCAAAAATGATTCATCTTCTATTGTGCGAAAAGGCTGTGAAAAGGTCAATAAAATAGCGTTCATCAAGAAACGGAACTGGGCAGTTACTTCCTCATTGAAGTCTTTGTTGCTGCCAACAGTTTGTTGAATAAATGATGGTGACCTTTGAAACTTTTGCAGCGGGTCAAGCTGCATTTCAGCCGCACACCTGAAATAAACTTTTTTTGTGAGACCCCGACAGCCTTGCTGTGAGACACAATATGTGCAATGATGAAGGACAAAGACTTACATAAGCCTCACATATGAAGGCAATGCAGTCAAACGAGGTCATATAATCCTATTCCTAAACACTTATTTATCTTCCACATCCTTTTCTTTAAAACTGCAAACGAAGGCAAGCAGCAACAAAGACTTCGTTTCCCAGCTTTCAAGGAAAATAAAAACTTTCTTTAAACTCTTCTTTCACAAACTGGGAGGAAATGAGCTTTAAAAAAAAAAATATATATATATAGGAGCTTGCTCCGCCTTCAAACTTCTTATCCTAGCCTTGTTTGTGAAGCGCAAGTAAAAATAGACAAAGGAAAATATCTGACATTCATGACATCACGCCATGGGTGGCGGAGATCTAGATGAGGATATATAGCAAACAATAGACAGGAAGGTTGTTGACTTGACCCGGGATATAGGGGAGGAGGGGAGGTGTGGAAAAGGTTACACCAACAGATAAAGGAATCCCCTCCCAGCGGCTCAAAACATAGCTAACCTTGAGTCTTGCCTGCATCAATCTGAATGCCTTCGATCCGTATGTTCCATTTATAGAACTTATGTTTCTAACAGCGGAGGTTTGATTGTCAGATGTGTACATGCTTACTGAAGAGGTACTTACTTGCTCTAAGTATGCTTAAAATTTCAACGGATGACAAGAATAAATTTGGTTTGTAACATTTCTACTGTAACATTTTACTATCAGTTCAGGAGTTGTAGCTTAGTGGCTAGGACGACTGCCTTATGACCAGAAGGTCACGGGTTCGAGTCCTTGCTCAATTAGGAAAAATTTGTGCCTTTGAGCCACTAAAGCCACTTAATCCCGCATTGCTTCAGTCCACCCAGCTGAGATTGGGTCCCATGCAGTTTGAGCTGGGTAAATTTAGATGGTTGTTGCGGCCCCTCCAGCCCGTCAGGACTGAGCAGCTGTACACAGCCCTCGAATCGAATGGTCGGGTGTCTAAATTTATTTATTATCACTTCAGATAAAAATTCAGTCTCTGAGCTGTTCAAGGTCTGCTAAAGCACGGGTTTAATTATGAAATTATTTGTCAACAAGAACTAAACTGCTTAATTATCTATCTACAAGCTCCTTAGCAACTATGGCTATTGGCTAGGATTCAATTCTCTTAAACTCTCACAAGTCGATTCAACATTTTTTTCATAACTGCACTTTACAGTTCTGCTAGTGCAAACCGAAGCCGCGTCCCTAGAGAAACTTTTGGTTGAAATGGGATTGAAAGCCGCTTGAATTGCTGCATCTATATTTTATAGGGGGAGTCCCGTATCCCTTCCTGTGTCTCGAAATTTGATTTTCAGAAATGGCCGAAAAAATGGGGAGTGGAGGCGGTGCGCTCGGCTGGGGAGGGGGGAGATGAAATTAAGGGGATCAGTGAGGGGTCGCGGCTTTGTGTTTAGGTGGGGAGGAGGGGCAGGAAATAAACTTTGAGTTAACCGGAGTAGACGACTCGGAATAAATAGGGGCGCTGGCGAAAGAAAAAGGGATTTGGGATTTTGGGTCGCCTCCAAGGGCCGAGGGCTGAGGGGGTTAGGCTGGTCAGGCGAGTTGGGAGTTGCGGAAAATCGGGGCCGGGAGAAGGGGATTCTGAGGAATCGGAGACGGACGGACGCGACAGCTGATGGAGTGCACAGAGGGCTGGCAAACGAAAAAGAGGGAATTGAGTGGCAAGCTTCTGTGAGTCTGATAACTTCCAATTCGAATGGGTGACGAAAGCTTGAACCACTGCTGATATTGGCAGGCTTGCAGAACTTGCTGAACATCTGCTGTCAAAAATACCCCGGCTAATAAATAAATAGATGGAGCAGAAGCGAGCCTTGTTATGATGATGAGCAGCTCCTGGCTTTCTACTGCTGAGGGTAGATAGGAAAGTCTTTTTTTAGGGCATCAATGATCCTGGGAGTTTAAAGCTGAATACAAAGACATCCGCCGATTTGATCTGACTGCACTGTGAGGACTGCAGACTTGCGCCTTGCTTTATTTCTCGGTTTAGAGAATTTTTTGTATTAACTCAAATTTAACACAATCCTGAACTGATGCTGACTTTGCGTGTCCGTCTGTCTGTCTGTCTGTCTGCCTGTCTGTCTGTCTGTTTTTCTGCCTGTCTGTCTGTCTGTCTGTCTGTCTGTCTGTCTGTCTGTCTGTCTGTCGCTCTGTCTGTCTGTCTGTCTGTCTGTCTGTCTGTCTGTCGCTCTGTCTGCCTGTCTGTCTGTCTGTCTGTCTGTCTATCTGTCTGTCTGTCTGTCTGTCTGTCTGTCTGTCTGTCTGTCTGTGTTAGTGTCTGTGCGTTTATATGGACCTTTTGTCCGTTTGAAAGCGTCCTTACGTGGACCTCTCGGTTTAGGTGGACCCCTTACGTGGACCACCTCACAATTTCTTTCTGACAAGTTTAATGGGGGTTTAGATGGAATCTGATTGGAGTCTTGTATGCTGTGAAACTGTGTGTGCGATTTTACTGCTGGAAGTAGTATCAGAAAAAAATGGTTTGAATTTTAGTTTAGGTGGACCTTTTACTCGGTCCATGTAAACCACATTGCAAAGGTCCACGTAACCCGAAAACAGACAAAAAACAAAAAATAAAAGTGTGTGTATAACAGACAAACTGTCTGTTTCACAGAAAATCTGTCTGTTTCACAGACAAATTTTTTGTTTAGTAACTTTGTTTCTTTTCAACACAAAGCGTTGAAAATGTAAATAAGTGACGTGCAACGGTACAATTACATGAAAACTTAAATTTAAACGCGAGAGCTCGCAAGCCAAAGTAGATTTCAAGTGCTTTGTCAGTATTAATTGATGCACTTACTTTAAACATTTTTCAATTCATTTTTTAAAACTGAACGCCAAGGCCACTAACTGACATTTACGGACAAGACTCGGGAAAAGTAAACTAGATTAATTCGATTGCTTCCTGCAAGTCTGTCTCGTTCTGCAAAGCCCAAGAAGCCCCACTGTTTAGCTATTGGTCCGTGTGGCTAATGGGCTAGCCATGCTGGGGTCAGATATACCTTTTAGCTCGTACATAGAGCCGCGTAATATGTACATGCTATTGGCGATTTAGGGGGAAGGTTGCGCCTTCCCTCCCTCCATGCCTGAACCCACACACCTATCCTATTGGCCAGTGAGATAAACAGCTGTGTTCAGCCCCGGTCCAAGTAAAGCAACAATATAAAACCAGAAAAGACAAAAACCCCATCGTATCTAAAACCGAAAACACTCTTGCCCGCTTGCATCCAATACATCGACACTCGAACGAAAACAATAATGCTTAAGGAAGTGCAGCATCCGTCTTACGAGCATCAAAAGTACGAAGTTGAGAGAGCAGTTAAATGTACGAATAAATTGTAAATTGGACTGGCCAACCCTCATCGTGTGAGTCCTATGATTGTGTATGTCTGCTGACAAGCTTAGCCGCTTACTAACAGCTGTGCTGGAGTCCACCTAAACCCCCTACGAACTTATCATGTGTGTCTGTTAGAAAGTTCGGCCGTTTACTAACAACTGTACGGGGGTCCACCTTAACCCTCATCGAACTTATCATAGTGTGTGTCTGTTGGTAAGCTGGGCCGTATACTAACAGTTGTGCTGGGGTCCAGCTAAACCCTCATCGAACGAACTTGTCATAGTGTGTGTCTGTTGGAAAGCTGGGCCGTTTACTAACAACTGTACGGGGGTCCACCTAAACCCTCTTCGAACTTATCATAGTGTGTGTCTGTTGGAAAGCTGGGCCGTTTACTAACAACTGTACGGGGGTCCACCTTAACCCTCTTCGAACTTATCATAGTGTGTGTCTGTTGGTAAGCTGGGCCGTATACTAACAACTGTGCGGGGGTCCACCTAAACCCTCATTGAACTTATCATAGTGTGTCTGTCTGCTGACAAGCTGGGCCGTATACTACGGGGGTCCACCTAAACCCTCTTCGAACTTATTATAGTGTGTGTCTGCTTACAAGCTCCTCGTTGTACTAACAACCATACGGAAGTATATAGATTTATCCATCACCGAGCCATCTTCGCTCGAACACTGATTCGGCGCAAATTGAATCTTCCTTGAAGCTGAAGGCAAACGATGGTCGCCACCATTAGTCGAAGAGTCGTCTGCTTTAAGCATCATAACGATGCATGTAGAAAAAAATATTTAAAAAATTGGTTGCAATGAATTCAAGTATCATAATTTATTGGGTCAAGAAATGTCACAAGTAGTTTGGACAGCGATACCGCATTGATATCACGATTTCGACAGGAAACCTTACATAATAGTAGTTTTTTTAACCTGACCCCATTTAGCAATAATGCCAATCATTTAGACAGAAGCAGCATAAAATAGGATCGAACAATTGCGCTGGGGTCCACCAAAACCCTCTCCGAACTTATCATAGTGTGTGTCTGTTGAAAAGCTAGGCCTTATACTAACAACTGTGCTGGGGTCCACCTAAACACTCTTCGAACTTATTATAGTGTGTGTCTGCTGAAAAGCTGGGCCGTATACTAACAGTTGTGCTGGGGTCCACCTAAACCCTCATGAAACTTATCACAGTGTGTGTCTGCTGACAAGCTCGGCGTTGTACTTACACCCTTACAGAATATAGATACATTTATCCATCATCGAGCCATCTTTGCTTAAGCGCTGATTCAGCGCAAAGTGATTCTTATTTGAAGCTGAAGGCGAAGGATGGTCGCCACCATTAGTCGAAGAGTCGTCTGCTATAAGCACCATGACGACGCGTGTAGAAAAAATCATTTAAAAAATTGGTCGCAATGAATTCATGAATCCTGATTTATGAGCTCATGAAATAGCATCAATAGTTTGGACAGTGATACCGCATTGATATCAAGATTTCGACAGGAATCCAATTTCGCGTTACATAATAGTAGTTTTTTAAGCTTGACACATTTAGCAATAATACCAATCATTTAGACAGAGCAGCATGGAATAGGATCGAACAACTGTGCTGGAGTCCACCTAAACCCCCATCGAACTTATCATAATGTGTGTCTGTCTGCTGTCAAGCTGGGCCGTACACTAACAGCTGTGCTTGGGTCCACCTTAACCCTCATCAAACTTATCATAGTGTGTGTCTGTTGGAAAGCTGGGCCGTATACTAACAGCTGTGCTGGGTCCACCTAAACCCTCTTCAAACTTATCATTGTGTGTGTCTATTGGTAAGCTGGGCCGTATACTAACAGCTGTGCTGGGTCCACCTAAACCCTCTTCAAACTTATCATTGTGTGTCTGTTGGAAAGTTGGCCGTATACTAACAACTGTGCGGGGGTCCACCTAAACCCTCATTGAACTTATCCTAGTGTGTCTGTCTGCTGACAAGCTGGGCCGTATACTACGGGGGTCCACCTAAACCCTCTTCGAACTTATTATAGTGTGTGTCTGCTTACAAGCTCCTCGTTGTACTAACAACCATACGGAAGTATATAGATTTATCCATCACCGAGCCATCCTCGCTCGAACGCTGATTCAGCGCAAAAGTGATTCTTCTTTGAAGCTGAAGGCAAACGATGGTCGCCACCATTAGTCGAAGAGTCGTCTGCTATAAGCATCATAACAATGCATGTAGAAAAAAATCTTTTAAAAAATTGGTTGCAATGAATTCACGTATTATAATTTATAGGCTCATAAAATGTCACAAGTAGTTTGGACACTGATACCGCATTGATATCAAGAATTTGACAGGAAACTTACTTCGCGTTACATAATAGTAGTTTTTTTAACTTGACCCATTTAGCAATAATATACCAATCATTTAGACATAAGCAGCATGAAATAGGATCGAACAACTGTGCTGGGGTCCACCTAAACCCTCATCGAACTTATCATAGTGTGTTTGTTGGAAAGCTGAGCCGTATACTTAAAACTGTGTTGGGTCCACCTAAACCCTCATTGAACTTATCATAGTGTGTCTGTCTGTTGACAAGCAAGCTGAGCCGTTTACTAACAGCTATGCTGGGGTCCACCTAAACCCTCATTGAACTACTTATCATTGTGTCTGTCTGCTGACAAGCTGGGCCGTATACTAACAACTGTGCTGGGGTCCACCCAAACCCTCTTCGAACTTATTATAGTGTGTGTCTGGTGGAAAGCTGAGCCGTTTACTAACACCTGTGCTGGGGTCCACCTAAACCCTCATCAAACTTATCATATGAGTGTGTGTCTGTTGGTTAGCTGGGCTGTATACTAACAACTGTGCGGGGGTCCACCTAAACCCTCTTCGAACTTATCATAGTGTGTGTCTGCTTAAAAGCTCGTCATTGTACTAACTCTCTTACAGAAGTAGATAGATTCATCCATCACCGAGCCATCTTCGCTCGAGCGCTGATTCTGCGCAAATTGATACCTATTTGAAGCTGAAGGCAAAGGATGGTCGCCACCATAAGTGGAAGAGTCGTCTGCAATAAGCACCATGACGACGCGTGTAAAAATAATTTAAAAATGGGTTGCAATGAAGTCATGAATCATGATTTATGGGCTCATAAAATATCATCAATAGTTCTGACATTGGTACCGCATTGATATAAAAATTTCGACAGGAATTTGTACTAACAACCTTACGGATTATTTTTTTTTTTCGACAGGAAAACTACTTCGTTTTAAAAAATAGTAGTTTGTTAAGCTTGAACTATTTAGCAATAATGCAATCATTCAGACAGAAGCAGCATGGAATAGGATCGAACAACTGTGGTGGGGTCCACCTAAACCTTCATCAAACTTATCATAGTGTGTTTGTTGGAAAGCTGAGCCGTATACAAACACCTAAACCCTCTTCGAACTCATCATAGTGTGTGTCTGTTGGTAAGCTGGGCCGTATGCTAACATCTGTCCTGGGTCCACCTAAACTCTCATTGAACTTATCATAGTTAGCCTCTTCACGAAGCGATTCCAGAAACAGAATTTCACAAGAAATATTGCAGTTTAACAAAAATTTAACAATTTTTTATTCTCCTAAATCTTAAATCTATTGTAACAATTCACGGTAAATATAAGTAAATTTTAATTTTTGAAAACAAATAGACCGAATCCTAAATCGCAGCCTATTCGCCGCTGAAAAGTTATACTTTGCAAAATGGTTCTGGTTCTAGGACCAGAATCGACGAAATGAAGAGGCTCAGTGTGTGTCTGTTGGTAAGCTGGGCTGTATGCTAACAACCTTACAGAAGATTTGCCAGCATTTAGATAGAATCGGTGGCTGATGGATTAATGTACTAAATCTTTGCACGAGTGCTGATTCAGCGCAAATAGATTCTTCATTGAAGCTGAAGGCGAAGGATGGTCGCCACTATTAGTCGAAGAGTCGTCTGCCATAAGCAACATGACGACACGTGTAGAAAAATATTATTTAAAAAATTGGTCGCGAAAATAAATGAAATTAGTATCATGATTTAAATGGCCTCATCATCACAGTTTACAGTTTCATATATCAGACAGAACTTGTGTGTGTCTGCTACTAGGCTGGGTGTGGTACTATCAGCTTTACAGTAGTTTTTCCATCATTTTCGAAACAGATTTATTTGCAGAGTAAATTTGCTTGATACAATGGAATCAAATTTTTCGCGATTTTTCATTAATCAGTTATGGGCTGCGACGTCACAATGCCAATGGCAGACGGCTCATATAGTGACGTGTCCTTCGATTCATCCACTGAGTTTTGCTTCGAAAAAGAATCTTTTTGCGCCGAATCACAAATAAGTACAAATAAGTAGTACTCGAATCTATCAGCCACCGAGTCCATCTAAATGCTTGGCAACATCTCTGTAAGGTTGTTAGTACAACACCCTAGCCTACCAACAGACACACACTATGATAAGTTTGATGAGGGTTTAGGTGGACAGCTGTTATTACACGGCTCAGCTTGTCAGCAGACACACTATGATAAGTTCGAAGAGGGCTTAGGTGGACCCCAGCACAGTTTTTCGATCTTATTCCATGGCGCTTCTGTCTGCTTAATCCATCGCTAAATGGGTCAGGTATAGAAAACTACTGTTATGTAGTTGAAGTATGAAGTAGGTTTCCTGTCGTAATCTGATGCCAATTCAGTATTGCTGTCAAAAATATTGACGATGTTTTACAAGCTCACAAATCATTACATTTTAATTCAATTCGTTTTGCCACCAATTTTCTAAGGTGCTGAATTTTACAAATCAACTGGTGCAAAGTAATTTGTTCTAAAGTTAATTAGAGCTTTAATCGGTTTTTATTCTGTTCGGGCCTTTAGTTAAAAGGTCATAGTTCTACTTTTTTATTTGCATTATCTTCTGTAAAGCCAAGTGTCATTGAAGACCTCGTATGATGGGGTCCAGTTAAACCCTCAATAGACCACAATCGATCGATTGGTCCACCTATACCTACAGAAATGAATGGTCCACCTAAACGGGGTCCAGCTAAACACAAAATATATTAAGTTCAATTCTCTCGAACTGGAGCCTTCTCAAGTCTAATAAACAAACAGTCTGATGCCTTTGCATCCAAGTGGCATTAGTTTTGCCAGTTTTTTAAAGAAACTAGGTGGTCCACCTAACGCATTATCGAAACGGCAGTCCATGTAAACACACACACACTGGTATATATGTCTGTCTGTCTGTCTGTCTGTCTGTCTGTCTGTCTGTCTGTCTGTGTGTCTGTCTGTCTGTCTGTCTGTCTGTCTGTCTGTCTGTCTGTCTGTCTGTCTGTCTGTCTGTCTGTCTATATTTCTTTGTCTCCGCCAATCTAACATTCTTAATTGGGTCAGAATTTTTCATTTTATTAGCCTCTTAAGTATGCGTTTCACTAAGTCTCAGTTAGTCAGTCTGTATATCTCTGTCACACTGCTTATCTATATTTTTAATTGGCCCCGAGTCTGTCAAACTGTCTATCAATAGTGATTGCATCGATCTCCTTTAACCCTTCAGCTAATCGACAGCTGAGGGCTGAACGCATTCAAACTGCTGTTTGCATAAGGGCGCCAGCTATTTATATATACAATATCACCCCCTCCCCTCAAGAGAATTGATGAGTAAAAGGCGAATAAAAACAACTGCAGAAACCTTTCCGCCTCGCTTTGAACAGAAGGAAGGATCCGAAAATTTGTTTGACTTGAAAGCCGAAACGGCGGGCAGTGCGCAGTGCGGTGAATAATCTGCACACATATTTATCATTACACATCCCCTTGCTTTCCTACCAAACAGACAATTTCAACGTGGAATCCTACATCCATCCCTCCTCCGTTATGGGGGGAACGATTTGCGAGGAGGGAGGGGAGAGAGAGAGGGAGAGAAAAAAATAATAGGGGCCTTCGATTGCGTAATAATAATACCCGAAGTAGGGGTTCTATCCTGCTCCTGAGAGAGAGAGAGAGAGAGAGAGAGAGAGAGAGAGAGAGAGAGAGAGAGAGAGAGAGGGCTTTATATTGACGCGAGTAGTTTGGTTGGAAGCTGTGGCTTTGACGGGTCTCTCTGTCTTAGCTGTCATCCACGAAAAAAATCGTATAGTTTTAAGCTGCAGTCATCGGTTTCAGCAGCTAGTCTTTGTGCATAAAATATTGGGGCTAAAAAGTCTTATTTATATCTCAGAAGGTTTGAGTTATAAAGACTCAACATATGGATGAGGATTTAATTATAAGGAGCTTGTTGTGGGTTTTTTTGTATCCCATCTGTCTGATATACAGTGTATGAAATAGATTCGTCATTCCGATGCTTCATTGAATATTCTATAAAAATGTATCAATTTCTGCGTAGAATATTTTATTTCCTTTTAATTAAGATAGAAGTCTTTGTCGGCTTTCTGTTTCCAAATAAGTAGGATTTTGTTCTTATCAATGGTTAAAGTGGATAGTATTGATCAGTAAAAATCTTTCGTCCGACCGTCGCTTAATTAGATATTTTCAAGAGCTTTTAGTGCATTTTGAGCGGGACTGTCCTTAAAAACCGCAATAAAATGGTTGCCAATCCGTAGAGGATATGCATCACTATAGAGAAATAACAACCAGATGGCATAAAAATGTACGCATGTACATGTACGTGTGTACGCACAACAATTTAGCCGTCAAAATTGAAGCCGCGCTTCAATCGCTATTATCGAAAGTAGCTCGTTCAGTGGGCCCCATACTGTAGTGTTACTGGCATTGCCATCTTCTGGATCATTTACTAAAGCAGCACGTAATTTTCAATTGAGAGATACATATAAATTGAGAGAAGTTTTCCCGCCGAGATTCTCAAGCCGAGTTTCTCCAATCGAGGTTTTCCCACACGAAGTTTTCCCGCAGAAATCCCCCAGAGTTTTTATCGCTGTGAGATTTTCTCGTAGCCGAGTTCTCCTGCACGAAGTTTTACCACTGAGCTTTTTTCCTAGAGTTTTTTTAACCGATACATGTATTTCTGCTCATCTAGTAGCTTACATATTTTTCCGCTAGGTCGAAATGCTTTCCAGTTACTCTTTATGGTTGAGCCGTGCCATTGCAATCCATTGGGTTGAGAAATAGTAAACAGTCTTGATTTAACTGCGGCAGCACAGCAAGGAAAGCATTTCTACCTATTGGGAAAATCTATAAACTACAATTGTAGAAGATGAGCAGAAACAGTCAGTTGAAAAAAAACCAGAAGAAAAGCAACGTGGTAGAATTTCGTTCACGAGAACTCACTATGATAAAATCTCGGCGGGAAAACTTACTCTGGGAAAATCTCGGCGGGAGAAACTCGGCGGAAAAATTCATTCCTCAAATTCTCATTAACCTTTTACAAGAAATCTAACGGTCTGATTCGACATAGACATTGTACTTTTGTTATAGTTATCAAAAGCAAAACTGATTTATTTAAATTCAAGCCGAAAAATTTTCAAGGTCACAAAATTCATGAAATTCTGTTGATGAAATGTTAACAGTCAACAGTTGTAGGAATTGTGTATATTTGCTTGGATAAATCATCACTTTCTTTCATCAAAAGTTATTTAAAGCCCAAAGTTAAATTGGCGAAATGTTATGAGGTTAAGTTAAAGAAAATAAATACATACTAATATTAATAAGATTAAGCTGACTCCGCTCTTTAATAATTTCCTTTTAAATGAACAATATAAAGAAATAATAAGCAGTTAAAATTATCTTGTTGTTTGAACTTTTTTTAACCACAAAAAATTATTATGTGTTTAAGCCAATTGTCTGAAGCCAATAAGAGTTATTGCAATTTATATCCAATCCAATATAGTTTCAAAATTTTTCTAGCATGCCAATATTCCTAAATTTGTACCTTTGAGTTGTAACCTAGTAACTGGGATGCCTGCCTTATGACCAAAAGGTCATAGGTTCAAGTCCCAGCCCCTAGCCTAGGAGACAATTTGTGCCCATAGTGCATAGTGCAACTAGGGGGGTGGGGGGCAACTGCCTCCCCCTTTTGGCAAAAAAATGCAGTAAATGCAGGGGACCAAGCAAATTGTCACAAAAGCCATCCAGACTCGAACTGAATCTCACACCCCCCTCGAACTGAACTCATCAGGGTCTGCCCCCCCTTTATAAAATTCTGGTTGTGCCACTGTTTATGCCCTTAATTCTTGAGCAAGGCACTTAATTCCACATTGCTTCAGTCTGCCCAGTTAAGATTAAGCACTAGTTTAAGTTGGTTAAATTTAGGGTAGGTATTATGGCCCTTCTAGACTATCAGACTAAGTAGCTATATATAGGCCGGGATACCGTCAAAACGGCCACATGCGGAATGGCCACATGACAGAATGGCCACACGACAAAACAACTTAACTCCCACACGACAAAACAGCCACACGACAAAACGGCCACATGTCAAAACGGCCACAAGCCAGAGGGGACACGCGACGGAAGTAAGCTTAGTTGCGAAGCTCGGTGATTTCAAATGGGAACAACAGTATTTCAGTATATCAATCAAAATAGTTCTCCTCGTTCCTTTCTTTGACCCAATCACATTGCCTTTGGTTTACAAAATTTTGTTAATATCTTAACTTCGTTCCACATACTTAAAACCATTACTCCCTCATAGGAGAAAATAAACTAGCGATATATACTTTTAACATGTGGCCGTTTTGACATGTGGTCATTTTGTCGTGTGGGAGTTAAGTTGTGTGGCCGTTTTGATGTGTGGCCATTTTGACGTGTGGCCATTTTGACGTATGGCCGTTCTGTTGTGTGCCATTCCGCATGTGGCCATTTTGACATACATTCATATAGGCCTAGCCCTTAGATGCTTGCACAACTAGCTAAGGCAATGTCATAGGCTGTATATTTGGTGAAAGGTCAGATGTCTCCATAGTAAGGAAGGTAGCCTCTAAAGGGGAAAATTCCCACACACATAAAGGGTCTTGATGCACATTGGTGCACAACCTGGTACACATAAGGGGTCTTAATACACATAAGGGTTAATATAGGATTCTTTTCTGTATAGGGCCAGGTTTAGGGATATACATGAGCAACAGGAAAATGCTAAAAAATGTAGCAAGTAGGAAGATAGCTATAGGCAAGAAATGGCTTGTGGGACTTTTTATTTTTTGGTCCTTCAAACTTTTCCCCTAAGTAAGTCAAAAATTTTCTTTTAAGTCACAAATAGTGCACAGATAACATATAGATAGTACATAGATTGTCCCCCTAAAATTTATTCAGGCTGCACACTATGCTACCTTCTTGACTATAAAGGTATCTAAATTATTATTTATTAATTTGTCTATTATTCATTAGTTTACTGAAAAAGCCAAAGCCACTTTAGATAAATAGCCAGAATAACTATGAATATTGCTAGTTACTAAAATACCTTTTTATTAAATTAGTCATCAATACAATAATGTTTTAGGCCTTACTTAGAGGCAATGCACTTGATAGAAATATCTAGAATAGCTACTTGAACATTACTAGCATTTGGGATATTTTTGAAATGACTCCAATAAGGTTATACATGTGCAACTCAAAAAATTTGGTCAGCTGGTGCAACTTAGTTGAAACAAAATTTTCATTTACTTAAGCTCAAAGTTTGAAGGACCAAAAAAGGTCCCACAAAACACTTTTCACCTATAACTTGCCTATTTGCTATGCTGTTTTACTATTCTCCTCCAAATTTGACACTGACCACCCATTGTATAGCTTATCCCCTCCATTTTGTGACTTACCCCCTGCATTTTGCAACTTACCCATACGTGCACAACAGTCAGCCGAGTTGGCCAATCCGGTTGACTGATTTGGTGGCTGACCAAGGTAAGTCACAAAATCGCTGATGTAAGTTGCAAAATCGTAGATAAAAGTAGCAAAATCGGCATTGTAAGTTGCAAAATCAGTGAAAAACAAGGGAGTAAGTCGCAAAAACGAGGGGGTAAGTCGCAAAAACAAGGGGGTAAGTTGCAAAATGGAGAACAATTGGAAAGATTCAGGCAAAAATGGTTTGCGGGACTTTTTTTTTGGTCCTTCAAACTTTGACCTAAAGTAAGTTGCAAATTTTTTTTAAACTAAGTTGCACTGGCTGACCAAATTTTTCTAGTTGCACACCTATGAACTTACCCCCTCCAATTTTACACATTTTGTGACTTACATTGACAATTTTGGGACTTGCATTAGCAATTTTGTGACTTAAATCAGTGATTTTGCAACTTACCTTGGTTAGCCACCAAATCAGTCAGCCAGATTAGCTGACTTGGCCAACTGTTGCACACATATGAATAAGGTTTAATGTATTTGTAGCAATTAATTCTTAAGTTTGCTGATCCAAGTTGAGCTAAGCTAACAAACATGTTTCATACATTGCAATCCTATTTCTCCCTCTTTAAAGCCTTGACTTACAATTTGACTATAGACTACTTTTTGCTCTTATCTAATATTATATACAATTTATATCAATATTTATTACTGCATAAAATTGATTTAGTACAAATTCAAACTACTAACAAAGATTACACTTATGTTTATGTTTATGCTTATGCTAAAATCCAAGTATTATATTTAAAGTATATTTTTATTCAAACTAATGCCCACTAAATTATGAATATAGACCAGCAAAGATTAGGGATCTTTAACAAATTTCCTTTTACATTTTCTTAAACTAATTAACTTTGAAGAAATATTGAAAAAGCTTCTCACAGCTTGAGAATCCTTAATAATCAAAAACCTTTATTAGACAAGGCTCTTATATATAAATATGTATGAGCTTGTTGTGGTTAAGATTAAGTCACAAAAAGTGTTTATTAGCCTGAGGATTATAGTTTTGTAAACAAACAATTTCTTTGAAAGTCTTAGTTACTATAACATGCCTTTAACATTTAATTAGTAAAAGTATAAAATTAATAACAAAATATATTGCATTCTAAAATAAAACATTTGTTTAATAATATTTTCTTGATTGCTTTCCAGGTGCCCCTTATTTAAAGGGACAAATCATTCTTAAACCAACCTTCTTCATTGAACAAAAAAAGCAACAATGGACGAGCAAAAGCAATCCTACTGCGACAATGTGTACATGACCATAGCCGAGCAGTGCAAAGAGGGCGGCGTTGTTGAAATCCTAGACACATTCTTCGGCTTCTTAGCCAGGCGCACAGATTTCTATGTTGGTCAGGGCAGCAAAGACTGCGAGCAGCTCGTGTTGAAAGCCTTCAGACTGCACAAACGGCAGGCTGAGGAGGAGCGCGCCAAAGAGCGAGCCGAAGCTGAAGCTAAGAAACGCGAGAAACAGGCTGCCGAGGCTGCCAAAGCCGCGGCCGCCGACAATGCCGGCCCACGCGTCCAGGAGCTGACCGATGCGGAGGCTGAACAGCTTCAGAAAGAGCTGGACGCCGAAAAGAATAGCGCTAAGACCGAAGAGCAGGCCGACAAAACGGCGCCCAAGGCTGACGAAGAATCCACTAAGGAAAAGGAGGAAAAGAAGGCCGGCGGCGAAGGCGACGCCAACAAGGAGGAGGAGGAGGAGTCAGCCGAGGACAAGGGCAAGCTGAAGCCGAACTCCGGCAACGGGGGCGACTACGACAACTATAGCTGGACGCAGACGCTTAGAGACTTGGAGATTCGCGTGCCGCTGCCGTTGAAAGTGAAAGCACGGGATCTGACTGTCAGCATTAGCAAAACCGACATCAGCGCCGGATTGCGCAATCAAGCGCCGATTCTGCACGGTCAATTGGCTCATCACATCAAACCGGACGAGTCCACTTGGACCCTGGACGATGGTCGGACTTTAATTATCTGTCTGGAGAAGGTCAACCAGATGGAATGGTGGAGTCAAGTGGTCACCACGGATCCTGTAATTAATACGCGCAAAGTTGAACCGGAAAATTCTAAATTGAGCGATTTAGACGGGGAGACCCGGTCGATTGTGGAGAAGATGATGTACGACCAGCGACAGAAGGAGCTGGGCCTGCCAACTAGTGAAGATCAAAAGAAAAATGAGATACTGCAGAAGTTTATGAAACAGCATCCCGAGATGGACTTTTCCAATTGCAAATTCAACTAACACACTGAATAATTAATTGGCCAATGCTAAAATCCTAACTAATATGCTTGCTGATCGGCGTTTGGTTTCATCGAAACATTTATTCCAGAATCAACTTTTTTAAACTACTGTCAGTAGTGTAGGCTCAACTCTGAAACTTTAAATATTTTCTACTGGACACATAAAGTTTTATAAGAAATTCAAGATCCTGTCCTACTTTATCCTACTATGCGTAGCGCCTCTAATCAGTCACACGAATTTTTTGGTTGGTATTTTCGCGCTGACTGCAATTTAATTAAATGACACACTTTTTATTCAGTTAATTAAGCATAAATTGCAGTGTTGGCTTCAATTTTAATTTAGGGTAATTAATATACGTATCTACCAAATTAGTCCGTTAGTGATAATACTTAATATTATAATTAATCCTGAAAGGTCCTAGTGCGTATCTCGCATTTTTCTCTACCTACGTGTCTGTCTTGTTTTTTTACTATCGATTCCTGATGCGAAATAAATATTGGCTGATTCAGCTGGGTAGTGTGAATTTTTTCTTGTGGCCTTTTATCTTTTTAAAAGCTTGTTTCACTGATTAGGCAGAACTGTAATATGTTTAAATGATACTTTTATCAGATTGGGCGGTCTAGTAATCATATTGGGCGGTCTAGTAATCAGATTGGGCGGTCTAGTAATCAGATTGGGCAGTCTAGTAATCAGATTAGACAGTCTAATAATCAGGTTGGACAGTCTTGTAATCAGATTGGGCAGTCTAGTAATCAGATTGGGCAGTCTTGTAATCAGATTGGACAGTCTAGTAATCCGGTTGGGCAGTCTTGTAATCAGATTGGGCGGTCTAGTAATCAGATTGGACAGTCTAGTAATCAGATTGGGCAGTCTAGTAATCCGGTTGGGCAGTCTTGTAATCAGATTGGGCGGTCTAGTAATCAGATTGGACAGTCTAGTAATCAGATTGGGCAGTCTAGTAATCAGATTGGGCAGTCTAGTAATCAGATTGGGCAGTCTTGTAATCAGATTGGACAGTCTAGTAATCCGGTTGGGCAGTCTTGTAATCAGATTGGGCGGTCTAGTAATCAGATTGGACAGTCTAGTAATCAGATTGGGCAGTCTAGTAATCCGATTGGGCCGTCTTGTAATCAGATTGGACAGTCTTGTAATCAGATTGGGCGGTCTAGTAATCCGGTTGGGCAGTCTTGTAATCAGATTGGGCCGTCTTGTAATCAGATTGATAAAAATGTTAAATTTATAATCCATTCCTACTTTCAGAAAGTTTTTACCTCGCCCCAAGAGTCTCCCAATCCTCCTAACAATGGCCAACATCACCGACCTAAAAATAGTCACTGATCCTAATAAGGCTCCGCCAAGGTACTCGCCTGTAAGTTAAATTTTTAATGAGATTGATGCAGATTATTCTAGTTATGAATTGGCCCGTATAATCAACTAAACCGCCATCCTTGCACACAGATAACGCAAACCCACGACAGCAGGGAGGACGCCGACCTGTGGAAAGACGGTTTCCTGAGCCGGCGAGTCACTCGCTACCTGTGCGTCACCTACGAGGAGTCCGACCTGGTGCTCTGCGACTTGGCCGTCTGTAACGGCCCTAGCGATGCTCCCGACCAGTTCAGCATTATTGAGTTAACATGCGACACGCGTGGGTTTTTTGCGATACTTGCTGCGCTACTTAGTATTGTGTCGCTGAGTAGTATCTTTAGTTTTATACAAACTTTGAAATAGGTTTATTTCTCTCAATGGCTGTCTGTCTGCCTGTCTGTCTGCCTGTCTGTCTGTCTGCCTGTCTGTCTGCCTGTCTGTCTGTCTGTCTGTCTGTCTGTCTGCTTGTCTGCTTGTCTGCCTGTCTGTCTGTCTGTCTGTCTATCTGTCTGCCTGTCTGTTTGCCTGTCTGTCTATCTGTCTGCCTGTCTGTCTATCTATCTCTCTGCCTGTCTGTCTGTCTGTCGGTCTGTCTCTCTGTCTGTCTGTCTGTCTGCCTGTCTGTCTGCCTGTCTATCTATGTCTACAAACCTGGTTAGCAACTAGCCCGCCCATATTTATTCCCAATTACAGAAGAAAGAGCTCTTAAAAAGAAGCAGTTGGCTGTGAAGATGATGCGCAAATCGGAGGCCACGTCCGCCATTAACGACATCATATTGCTGGGCAAGCAGAAGCGGCCACCAGCTGGCTACGCGGTGATTGGGTGAGTTATAGCGGAGAATAATAGAGACTTCAAGGTAACTTGCATAGGGTTTAAAATGATAAAAAGGGGGCGTATATTTAATCAGAATTTTGTTAAGATTGGGGGTAATTTCAGGATAGATTGGTTTAGAAAGAGTTGGTATTGAGGGGAGATTTAGTTTTAGAGTGAGGAAAGATTAGGGAGATCGTTAAGTAATAAGAGATTCTGGTTGAGAGTAAGGGGAGATTCAGGGGCGGGAGTGCGGGGATTTTAAGGGTGAGAGTGAGGGGAGATTCAGGAATGAGTGAGGGGAGATTCAGGAATGAGTGGGGGGAGATTCAGGAATGAGTGGGGGGAGATTCAGGAATGAGTGGGGGGGATTCAGGAATGAGTGGGGGGAGATTCAGGAATGAGTGGGGGGAGATTCAGGAATGAGAGTGGGGGATTCAAGGGTGAGAGTGGTTGAAAGTGAGGAGATGTTCGGGTTTAGAGTTGAGAATATAAGATAAAGACCATCCTACTTCTCCCATAAAAATCCCATATCCTCCCCCCCCACGCAGGGAGTTCAACAGTTTCACCCTGTGCGTTAAAAACGGCCCAGTCGAGCGGCCCCAGGCGCATCAGCAGCGGTCTGGCGTCCAGCAGATCGCGGTGCAGCCGGCGCCGCAGCTGCCGCCCCGGCCGCCGCCGAATCGTCAAGCCAGCAAAATGCGCGACCCCCTGTCCGGCATTCCGTTCGAACTCAACAGACGCTGGGGCGGCAACTCGGGCGCCGATTCGGCCGCCGCTCTTGGCGTCAATTTAAACGAGATTTTGATTAAATCGGCTCAGCAGATTGAGGCCGAGTACGCCTACAGGTTCTCGTTGGAGCGCCAGGTGTGCGAGCAGTCGCTAATGGATGGCTGATCAATGATTGATTGATAATGAATGAACTCCTTGTTCGCAAGCAACCGTTTTATTTTCGTGCACTTTTCAACTGTTTAGAATTGAGTTCGCTAAGTTTTTGAGCAGGTTGAGGCAGTGTCTGAGCAGGAAGCAAACAAGAACTTGTTGCAATGAGAAAGTGGTCATGTGGGAAACTCGGGGAAAAGTTCTAGTACTTCCTCACACTATACGTAAGTGGGTCAAAGCAGTCAGAGAGTTTTCGCTACTGCTTGGCACTGTTGTTCCACCTATGCAGTAGCTTACTTGGCAAGATTTTTCTATATTTATATTTTAGAATTTTCAACCAATAGGCGACGATTTAGGGGTAGAGATGGAAGCTGTACAGGGGGGGGGATGGCTGTTCCACGCCAGCCAATCAGAGTCGATCATTTTATTGGACTCTATAATTAACCATTTTCGTTGTTTAATCGCATCTCTCCATGTAAGTGTTATCTGATTTTTTTCTGTCCGCTAATGCTTTATATGTATGATTGCTTTCCCTGCCATCGATTTCCGCTTTATTTCTGACTGTACAGAATCTATTGAAGTAGCCGGTAAGTGTTAAACTATCTATCCAATATATATATGCAATACACGCCTGTTTTATAATTATTTATATTCTGATTAATCATACATGTATTCAATTGGTGTCGTGTAAACCGTAAAAAATATTTTTTTGATTAAACTTTTGTTGCAAAGATAAAATATACGATAGCTACTTGTAAGTAATATTATCTCTAAACTCCTAACTCTAAATTCATTATCTTTATTTTACTTTCATTTTTTTCTTCTACGCCTAGATAGGCAGATTCGAACTACTATACTACTTTGTCACGCTCTGTCAATCAAAATCTCTAGTGACAGTTTTTTGGACGGCAAATTAAGAAATGAATTTCATTCGCTCGATCGACGTCATCATGGTTGCTTGGGCGCAATTCATCATTCATTTCTAAGCAAGATAAAGCAGTACGTTTGGATCTATTATAAAACCTAAAAAGAAACAAGGCTTAAGCTTAGGGCGGCCACTGTAAGTATATTATATAAATTAATACTTGCTCAGATAGAAATCGGCTCGAGCGAATGGTTGCAGTTATTGATGGCCAATTGGAATAGAGGGAGATAGCCGTTATAATGTGAATAGTATTCGGGGATTTAACACAAGTTTTACAACTCAAAGTTCTCAAACTTTTTTCCTAAATGGCTGCATCGCTGATTCTTCCCAAACGTTGGTTCCTGCTGTTAGTGATTGGTGCCGCTTGTCTATTTAACGTTGTACATCCGCATGCTGGTAAGACCTTACTTACTACAAAGGTAAAATTGTGTTTAGACTTAGTTTTAGTAATGATTTTTTGTGCACAATTATTTGTTACAGTTTGCGCGGGCCACCTCAATCTGCACTACTGCTACTCGTGTGAGTAAATAGGTCACCTTTCTCACTGTTCTCAAGTTGGAAACTGTCAAACACATGCCGTTCGTCATACCGACACAGGGAATGTGAAACGAGCGCTGGACGCCGCCGGGGGAGGCCCGCCCGAGCATGCATTGGAGTCGCTAGATGAGCAGATAGCAACTACCGATGATAAGATGGAGCAAAAGCGGCTCCTAATAGAGAGACTGAAGGCCTACAGACGCCTGGTAAGAAAGCTTAAGCAACGATTGGAAAAAAAGAAAAACTGAACTAGAAAAATCGCCATGCATGCCCCTTACTTTAAAGGATCGAATTTGGCCGCAACTGGAAGAGTTTCTAGTTGACACGACGTCACCTCACGACAATAATGAACCGTCTTTACAAGAATTCGAACCTCTAATGTACGAAGGAAGCGAAGCGAAATGAATGCAATGAATGCTACCGAGCTACAATAAAAAAGAAACCATGTTTCCATATTTCGTTTTAACGAATAAAAAGCAGTTGCAACAACTGAAAGCGCTTACTATTAGTAGAATTTTGAGATTTTGCTGCGCGCTATAGCCTTTTTTTGTTATTTCTTTTGATCTTTGAAAACGTTTTAAATGAACACAATTTTAGACTAGAAAACCTACAATATATTTAGGTAGCAAGACATTCGCGAAATATATCTCTTAAAGTGCATCCTTCATTATCTAAGATAAGCTAAACAGTTTATCGGAAATATGTTAAGAAGTAGGACTTTAACTGTACATAACTAACGTACATTTTCCAGTTTTAACACCAATTTAGACCAAGCGAAATAATGAAACAGACAACACATTAATAATTTTTAAATAAAATTATTATATGACGCAATTAATCTTTGACTGTTGCATATTTATTACACAACGAAGTCAATGCAGACACAGACTGAAGCGGGCTCTAAGTGAAAATTCAGTTTTACGTTCTTTTTTATATTCGTTTGAAGTTTATCAATCTTGGTTAATATGGTATTGTTTTCTTTCCAGAAAATGAAATGTAAAAAACGCAAAACTGAGGGCAGCATATGACACTAAATTCTGGATATAAATCACAAGATAAGAGTCAAACAATCAGACGGGCAGTGCATTATAAAAAGAATACCAATCTTGCCCCACTAATTCACATTGAAATGCTTCCCCATCTTCTTCTTATCTTCTATGTACAGAAAAAGAAACAACGTGAACAGAAAAAGCAAACAACTCAATTCAGATCTGTTAGTTTGTAATTAAATTAAGCAGAATGAATATAAAATTAACAAACAGTTATGTGCACTTTTATGTTAGTTGTTTAGTTAAAGTGTGTTTGGTGCGTGTTATTATTTGACACCAACCAAGCACACACATATCTCGTGTTTACTACTAACAGTAGAGCAGAAGGGGAAAAAGTAAGAATGACGAAATTAAGTGGTGTGAAATATGGCGATTTTTTAAAGGAAGATCCCACGATTTCCAGTATTATTTTTTAAAGCTCAAACATTAAAGCTCTCCCCGCAGCCGCAGGTGCCCTTAGCGTTGGGATTGTAAAACACAAATTCGCTAACTAGCGCCCCTTTCACATAGTCCATCTCGGTGCCAAGCAGGGTTAGCTGAGCTTTGCGATCAATATAGATGATGACGCCGTCTTGTTCAACCGTTTCATCCATGGCGCCCTTCTCGCTGGCGTATTCCAGCGTGTAGGACAGGCCGTTGCAGCCGCGGGTGCGCACGCCGATGCGGAGCGCTTTGGCTGAGCCGCCCGACTCTGCTAGGGCCGTTTTCACCCGATCAACGGCCGCCTGGGTGAGGATTAGCGGCGCCCTAGTTGGCCGGAAATTCGGTCCCCGGCCGGGGATAACTGTGGCTGACAGACCGGAAGCCATACTGCGAGCGTTAGCTAACAAATGCGGCTTGTTTGACAGTTTCTGACACAGGCTGCCGACTGTGTTGAGCGAGGAAGCAATTCGTTGGGGCAGCATTTTTTAATATTTATTATTGCAACGTTAGCTGGAATTAAGCGAACGGCATGCTGAGATTGAGAACAGGGAGCGTTTCATATAGAATAATCCATAATTATTTAGACATCTGAACTACATTACTTCAATATTGAGTTTAAACATGACTTTCATTTTTGTTGATCATTGTCCATAGACTCTAGCTTTGCCTACGATTTTACATTGCTGCTGCAGATTAGTTGCTATGACCTTCCATTGCTATCATTGTCTATGACCTTTCATTACTATCATTGTCTATGACCTTCCATTACTATTATTGTCTATGACCTTTCATTAATATGAATGTCTATGACCTTCCATTACTATCATTGTCTATGACCTTCCATTACTATTATTGTCTATGACCTTTCATTAATATGAATGTCTATGACCTTCCATTACTATCATTGTCTATGACCTTCCATTACTATTATTGTCTATGGCCTTTCACTATTATCATTGTCTATGACCTTTCATTGCTATCATTGTCTATGACCTTTCATTGCTATCATTGTCTATGACCTTTCATTACTATCATTGTCTATGACCTTCCATTACTATTATTGTCTATGACCTTTCATTAATATGAATGTCTATGACCTTCCATTACTATCATTGTCTATGACCTTCCATTACTATTATTGTCTATGGCCTTTCACTATTATCATTGTCTATGACCTTTCATTGCTATCATTGTCTATGACCTTTCATTGCTATCATTGTCTATGACCTTTCATTACTATCATTGTCTATGACATTTCATCACTATTATTGTCTATGACCTTCTATTGCTATCAATGTCTATGACCTTCCATTGCTATCAATGTCTATGACCTTCCATTGCTATCAATGTCTATGACCTTCCATTACTATTATTGTCTATGACCTTCCATTGCTATCAATGTCTATGACCTTCCATTGCTATCAATGTCTATGACCTTCCATTACTATTATTGTCTATGACCTTCCTTTGCTATTGTCTAGGACTTTCAATAATTGCCTATGATAGGCATGTTTTTACACTTACAAGAAGTGTTTTAAAATTTTTGGATACGAGAAGTTTCGAAAGATCAGAAAAAATCTTGAATGAAAATATATGTAAATCCCGAAATTTGAAAACTATGTAAAAATCAAGCTTAATTGCAGTGTCGAAAGCCAAAAATGTATAGTTGTCAGTCAGCGGACTTATTTGAATGCCTTATTTAAACATATAGAAAGCAGAATTATTTACTCCAGTGTCACTAATTCTTAAAGATCTTTCTTTCAAAAGTCCATGTTGCGCAATTAACAAGCATCAAATGCTATAATTTCTAAGCGGTTTCACTTCCATCGTTATCACCGGTTGAAGGCTCGTTCAGCACAAATCTATCGTCAAGAGCGCCAACAATGCTGACTTCAATGCCAGATAGGACGCCATTCCAGACAGTGTCAAAACTGAGCGCGCTAACCAATAGTAGGGTAGGTACTACTGTGGATAGTAGTAGCACCAAGAAGAATTGGTACATCACTACGCTTCGAAAGTCGGCCAATGGAAGACGCCTGTGCTCCAGATGCCTTAAGAAGAGAAAGAATTAGGAAGAAAGGCAAAACTATTATAAACCTACAATTATACCAGACGCAAAAGAAAAATTAAAAGTACACACTGTTTTGCTTTCTGTACTCTTGAAGCCGATCTTTTTCTCCGCAGTTTGGAGCATGCGGCACTGGCAAAATTTGGCGCAGACTGACCTACAGGACAGGCGCGACACCCCGAAGAAATTCCTCCTTGCGAATATTCACCGGGCAAACATGGCCAACAAATTGGCTGACCCGAGTAGTTGGTTGCCCAGTAACCAGGCGGACATCGAATCAGCGTTGGTGAACTGGAATTACTGATTGGCAACGGAGTCAGCAGTGTCATCAAGTGGAATACAGAATGGACAGCAACAGGCGAATTTGCGTAGCTATCGGCTTGACGAGAAGCGCACGCCAAAATACCGTTTAACAGATGCAACCGACTGCAATGTTGTTGCAGGATATTTCCACTGTTGACTTGAAATTACTAGCTTAACTACATGATACATCAATCGATCAAAGAATATTTGCACACCTGAAAGTGTTGCCGCTTGATTCGTCGCTAATGTTGATCGACCTGACCACAATAGCGTCTCTGTTAACGCCAGCATTATCGTTATCGAATAATATTCGAAACGCACTGCTACTCGAATTACTACTGGAAGAAGTTCGATGAGATTCGGACAAGCCGTTTAAGTCGAATTGAATCTTTTGTAACGATTTTGTGTTACCATAGTACCAATAAACACGTAGATCGTTATTATCGATTGACAAAGTTGGAGATTTGCAGAATAGAATTTGCTCTCGACCGACTGACAGTAGCGCGATTCGCGCATTACTGTAATCTTTTATATTGATGGATTCCTGCACATCAAAGCGCAGATCGGAATAAACAGCGGCAGCTCGATCAATGATAGCAGCGATGCACCAAAATGCAATGGCTGGACACATTCTCACTAGCAGCTCTTGGTAAACTGGTTAAACAAGCAGCAAGTTGTCATTAGCAAGAAAAAACAAAGCTTGAAAATATAATTACACTTCTATACCGCCATCGACCATAGAGTAGCAAAACAGGCAAGAATTCAACAAAGAAAAACTTTACCAAATACATTATTTTTCATACTACTTGCAGTAAATCCCCCATAATTGCATGACGAGGACACATTAAGTAGAAGGACGAGACACTTCGTTTCTTGGAAAGTTTTTGGAGTCTACTTTTCGCGAAAATACACTACGGAGATAGGAAATTTGCAGATTTTCGACATAAAATTAAAGATTGCGCTCAATTGGAAGCAGATGCAGATCTCATCTTTTGATATGTGCTTCCTGCCTTCTTACTCTATCGAACTATGTACGTCTTGATTTTTGAAATATTGATCTTCAAATAGTAAAAGCACTTGTCGAAAATTATAATTTCAATAAAATAGTATTTCAACAGCTGGGCAGGTATTGATTCTCTTCTAACAAAGTCTGCTTTAGTCAAATAACACTTCTATCCATCAGTATTTTGGATAATTGCTGGTCCAGTCACAAGTCAATGTCCAATTTTTTCTGGATTGGCGATGTCATATTGTAGGTTTTGACGAAAATGAATCATTTTCAATAAAAATAATAGGAAGATCAATTTTTCACAAATTAAGATGCACATAGTTCGATAGAGTAAGAAGACAGGAAACACATCAAAATATAAGATTTGCATCTGCTTCCAATCGAGTGAAATCTTTAATTTTGTCAAAAATCTGCAAATTTCCTATCTCCGTAGTGTATTTTTGCGCGAAAATTAGACT
This sequence comes from Macrostomum cliftonense, assembly GCA_950096795.1. Taxonomy (NCBI): domain Eukaryota; kingdom Metazoa; phylum Platyhelminthes; family Macrostomidae; genus Macrostomum; species Macrostomum cliftonense. The sequence goes on along the minus strand of CATNEM010000100.1, from coordinate 160,825 downwards.
CTAAAAATTTTTGGAGTCCTTAAGGTGTCCTTGTTGCATGCCCGCCCTGAGAATTTAGGATGTAGCGAACTTGCTTGTATGCTTCAACTATTTAGGCTCTCAACAAAATAGCTATAGCAGGCTTAAAGCTTCCACTGAGAAATAAAGAAATGAAACATGCGGAATGTAACTATTTTAAAGTATAGCGACGTTAAGATTTTGCATAGCAGTGAAATTGGCTAATCCCTAACCCCCTCAACACGATACTCAATAAATATTGGAGTTCCAATGCCAATACACAACGTTTAATATCCGGTACCTGACTAGGCATGAAATTATTGCCAATAAAAAAGAAGATTCGACATTGAAAGAAATCGGCACATTTTAATAAAGAGCCCAACTTCCTGTCCTAGACACACAACTAGCTTATGCACGCTAAGAAAATTAAACTTTCACTAACTTAGTAAGCACTTAGAGACAAGAAAATTAGGGCTTTTTAAAGAAACTTTTTAAGAAAAATTATTTACTGCCTTTTCGTTCAAAGTACCATTTCTAAAATTTAAGCACAAAGTACTAAGTGAAAAAATTTACCTATTGTTTACTAAATTTTATTGAATAAAATAATTAAGATAACCAAATCACTTCTGATCCAAAAAATAACTGATCTATGCCGATATACTTACTGATACATTTTGACACACGCTTTAAAGACTAAAAATCACTTGAAAAAAATATACAACTCATATTGATCGATTCTATATTGATAAAGTACTTTAATTTTGCAGGGCAACAAAGGTTTCAAAAAGAAAGCTCAGTTAAACAAAAGTGTTGTTTGATTATTCATTTTAGTAAATACTTTTCTCTAAACAGAACTGCATTAGTATAATTAAGTTTTCGATGAACCGACTAAGTTAAAGATTTTAGTAAAATATAACTGATTACGGTCACAGACGCTGATGTACAAGTAGAAAAAAATCGAATGTTTACTCCACATAAAGTACAAGGTATGATAATTTTTATAAGCTTTGGATAGTGTGTACACAGTTACTGGAGAGTATACATAGATAACCACTAGTGTTTTTTTAGTAGAAAATCCTATTGGCTACTAAAAAGTACGCTAAAAATACTGCCTCTTTAGACAATACAAAGTTAAGAGAGCAAAATAAAAGAAAACAAAAAAATATAGCAACACATCGAATGTTAATAGGTACAAAGAGAGGAAGCATTCTCAATGAGAGCATGACTCTAACCAATAAGAGTGATAAGAACAAAACAGTTATTTTCGATGTCGACAAGTAATTCATATTACATTTAATCTAAATGAAATTGAAATTATAAAGCTACACATCCCTAAAACATATATTTTATTTTACGAGTGCAAATTGCAAGAAAAACAAACAATTTAAAGAATGAAATACGGACGGGTATCATATTGCAATAGTAGTTAATGTACGATTTAATATTGATGAAATCACACTTATTGATGACTCAAACAGTTGATTTGTCGTTCAAATAATAAAATAATAATTTACACGGAAATCAATAAATTATAATAGAGGTTAAATTTTGTTATAGACTGGGACTGAAAAGTACGCTCGTACAGTTTCAATCACTTTATCATCAGTTTAAATTATTGCTGCCCACTCAGTCCCGGACAATTGTTCATGTGTTTTTTTAATTATCTAACATTATCTGTAACTACTGTAAGCGCTTAGTTCGAATCATGCAAGTTGAAATCAAGAACAAATAGCAGGGATTGTCAAGAAAATCAATAAAGCCCAAGTCAAACAGACCGACAGTGCTCGCAACTATCCATCTCAACAACATGCGGCTCAACTTGAAAAGTCACGTCCGAAAAGTTAAACGTTTTCTTAGCCAGATCCGTTGCCATGACAACAAGAGCGTCGCGTCGGGCAACTCCGCAGTCGGTTCGCACAGCCAAATGAGCGCTGGCAACGTTGCGTCCCAGGGTGAGACTCCAAACCCGAAGACTGTGCACCTGCACGACGCTGGGTAGGTCAGCCAGGGCAGATCTGAACTTAGCGATATCAACGCCCTGCGGAGTGGCTTCCAACAGCACACGCAGCGTGTCCCTCAGTATGTTCACCGTGGTGCCCATCACCAGCAAAGAGAACACAAACGTGCAAATTGGATCGGCCAGTTTATAATCCGGACGATAATAAATAATAAAAGCCGCTACTAATACGCCTATGCTTTGCAATAAATCGCCAATAACGTGTATGAATGCGGCGCGTACGTTCATATTGTTGTGCGAATGATTGTGACCGAAACTGCTGCCTACATGTACATGCTCATGCTCGTGTCCGTGATGGTGACCAGTCGGATGATCGTGTACATGCCGATTCCCGTGCCGCCTGCGCCGACTGTCCCTCTCTACAATTCCCGTTGTATCCGACAGCTCAACTTCCGCCGGTTCCGGCAAAGCCTCATCAACATGGTCAGGCTTAGTTTCATGGCTGGACTGCCTTTGAGAATCAGCCCCAGCGTTACCTTCTGACAGATTGTTGTTGATAGTTTCAGCAGTGGAGCGATGGTGATGGGGATGATGATGATGGTGCTGATCATGGTCATGATGACGATCTGACGAAGTTTGCTCGACAGCAGATTTGTGCGAATGTCCGTGACCCTGATGCAGCAACAGCGCCATCATGGCGTTGAATGCCACCCCAACTCCGGCAGTAATCAGCATTGGCTTGCCGTCAACTTCGTAGTTGCCGTAAACTACGCGTTGGATAGCAATGTAGACTAGCACCCCGGTAACAAGCCAGATCATGATCACGGATATCAGAGCGCCAATCACCTCAGCCCGATACCAGCCGAAGCTCATTCTGCGACTCGGTTTCTTAGTAGCCAAGTACAGGGCCAACAAGCTGATGAGAAAGCTAGTTAAATCCGTTAACAGATGAGCGGCATCAGTCATAATAGCCAAACTATTGGCAATCGCCCCGCCAACCACTTCGCCAATCATGAAGACGAGACAGGCGCCCGATGCGATCAATAAACGACGGCGGGCAATTTTTTGCGCCGCTACGTAACGAAAATGTCGTTCAGTCTCGTCGCTATGACAGTGCCCGCTGCTGACGCTGCTGCTAGCAAAATCAAGGCTGACATTATTAATGATTGACAAGTCGCCCGGGTCGCCTTGAATTTGCAAGCTGAATTGCATGTCAGGCGACACTGACAGAAGCGATGGTGTTAACGGCGGTTGCTGCTGCTGTGTAGCAGCTTCTGGCGCCTGCTGATACTGGAAATGATGATGACGGAGTGGCTGCTGTTGCTGGTGATAATTGCTGGCCGATTGCGAAATCAATAGAGGAGTCCGTTCATCGCCGTCGGTAACTATGCCGGCTCCGGGGGACTCGGGGTCATCGCTTACATTGTTATTACTAATATAAGCCATTGCTTAGGTAGTTTTAGGCAGTTAGGATTCGGTGTTAAATTTAGTTTGCAATAAAAGAAGCCAAATTTTTTCTAGATAAAAGCGCAGAAAATATGGCTAGTTAGACTGGATTGGCTGGGTGAAAAATTCCCAATAGCGGCTCAGTAGCAAAGCACGAGCAAATTAAAGTAAGCGGGGCGCAACATTAGGGAAAATTCCCACAACACGCGGCAATTTTTGGTACAATTGAATTTGCTAGTATTCAATAGGAGTTGAACAATCGGAAAAAATAATTTATTGCTTAATAGAAGCGCTTTTAGAAATAGAAATTGCTTAGTGTGTTAAGCTGATAGATAATGGCAGCAAGCTAATATAATCATAACACAGTACTAATTAGACTAGTAGTACGAAAGTGGTGTTACGCAAGCAATTTCTACTATACAAAACTAAGCACACATTAAACGCAGCATAATATATTTAAAGGCACAGATTTGCAGCGCAATATTTAGCAAAGTAGCCAGCTGCAATGGAAGAATTAGGGAAAATTTTTCTATGATCAGTCAGTCTAGAGCTGGAACTACTAACTAGAGTAGGCTAAAAATATGCAATCATGCTACTTGAATAATTTTATTTCATTCAAATTGCAAATCAGATGAAATTAAAAGAATTTATCATTAATTAAATTAATCATAATTAAATCAATTAAAAAATTAAATATATAAAAAACTACAAATTTGAATCAAAAAATCAACATCAAAGTAATGTTTTATTGCAAACTAAAATCATGACAGTTTCATGCTAACTAATATGAAAAGTTATTTTTTAAGTCAAATAAGAGTTTTTTTTATGAAGTTATCATTTCAAGCAAAATTAAATACTTAAAGAGTTTATAAAAATTGAAATGTTGCATATATCCTAGATATTATATTGCATTAGTTACACATTAAAAATAACTAATAATCTATGCAAATTATTAAGTGAAGTTTACAAATGTATAATTTTATTTGCAAGTATTTTATAAAAAAAACTCTGAAATTAGGGTAAAAAAGTCAATAAAATAATTTTTATTTTACTAAAATTTTGTGCTTTTATGTTTTTACCTTATAAAACTGATCTAAATCAATAAAACGCAATCTTATTGACAAAAAAATCTATTTTTTAAAAATATAATAACAAACTTATCTATTATAAAAAGTTATATAAAATTTGAAAACCAAAGGCTATTAATATCCTTTTTGCCTTACTATGTTCCATTCTATAAAGAGGAAAAAAGATTTTCAATAAAAGCATAAATTCAAATAGCCCAAATACAAATTTGATTTGTTGTGCTAACTTGATAATAAGCAATGTCAGTATTGGTATATTTGGTATTTAAAATGTCAGTCTACACTAATAGATAATGGCATAATAAACCATTTTGTAAAATATGACTTTTTTAAAGGAATATCTTATATAGAGCATATAATTCAAACAAAATTTTTTAACTAAATATTTAGCAATTTATCTACTAATAATGTGTTTTGAATTCAATATTAATGAAAAATTAATACTTTACTTGTTGCTTTAGCAAGTCAATTCTCAACATAAGGTGGTCTTTCTTTGTCTTTCATAGGTATTTCTTTATTTTGTCTCTTAGTTGGTCTTTCTTTTTATTTGTTTTGTAGCAGTTATACATACTCTCTTAATAACTTGCTTCTAAGTTGAAGTTTTTTTTGCTATGCAGGTAAAATAACTAAGCCTATGAAAGTCTAAGTATTTACTATTAAATATTATTAGAATATTCATTCAAGGTCCAATTGGATAAATTCTGAATGCCCAAAATTGCCTATAGTTATAGCAAAAGTTATGGCTGGTTTAAATTTATAGTATTATTAATATTTTTCAACTTTTTCACTTGTAACAAATAATTTTTTGGGTAAATTAACAATTCTTTTGATTGTTTAAAACAAGTTGATTTCTAAGAAAAATAGATTTGTAAAGTATCCTAAACTATGCCAATCACACAATTCAGAATTTAATATAAAATTGGAATAAAAAGATAAAACTCGAAATGCACCCTACAGGAAAAAGTTCTAAAATAGCAGATGGCATACAACACTTTTGAGATTTTTCTTAAGTGCAATGCTTGCATGGGCGCATAGCACTTGCATGTATACCACATTTCTTTTTTTGGCTGTCAATGATGGAATCTTTGCACAAAATCTGGAACACGTTCCTTGAGAGCAATAGAAAACTTATGCAATTGTGCACAGAAACCTGATTTACTTGCATGTGGATAAATAGTTATAAAATTCAAATTTCTACAAGTATCATAAACTATGTACAAATTCTTAAAAAAGGAAAATGTAGCTAGTAAGATATTGGCACAAAAAGGTTTGGGGGACCTTTTTTGGTCCATCAAACTTTTTCCCAAGCAGGTTGCAAATTTAGTTTGAAGGGTTAACTAAAGCAAAGTAATATAAACTTGACTATACTCAACTTGACTTGACTATCAGCAGGTCTTTAACATTTATTCCAATGGGGGAAATGCAGTGATAAACCTGTTGCAATTTTATAAAGTTATTGAATAACACTAATGGGTTTGACTCTGTTTGCTACAATTTTTCTACTTAATTAAATGACTTAGTTAGATGAACAAATGTTTTTTTGCTAAAGAGACCATTTGACCAATTATATAGTCTAAGAGTAATTAATTATCATGGGTAGGTTCAGAATAAAATAGAAAAATAGAGTAGAATTTGTTCAATTTGTTAATTAATATACCATAATAACCTAAATCCTAATAAAAGTCAAAGTTAATAATAAATTAGTAAAAGTAAAAAAATTAAAAAAATAAACAAAAGTAAAAAACAAAAAAGTAAAGAGTTCAAAGTAAAAAAACCAAACAACATCATCATAATAGCCATAGGTAAAACAAATAATAGCTATATAAAAAGATATACAAACTTGATTTTAAAAAATAAGGATTTACAATGTTGTCATTATTTATTGATTTTGCTGACTCTTGACTGTCTCTTTGGCAAACAATTTTCTAAATAAATAAAAAAGTCACTTAATTGACTTAACTGGGTTTTTTATGCAATAGGGATGCTCATGCTATAGTATCCTGAATCTCTGAATCGTATTTTGAAATTCGACTTTACATCAATTTTGCTTCCAGATTTCATTCATTGTTTTCTATATTTATGCAAAATTTGGGAATCAAATATTTGCATCCTGACCCTTCAAGTTGCATCCTAAAGTTTATGGCAGGATGCGAAATCGCATCCTGTGCTGTGCCTGGCGATAAAACCCCAGTCAAAAATCCAAATTGTGTTAAGCAGTTAAAATATTACATGGCATATAATCTAGATTCAATAATAGACAAAATGGCTAAACACGTTAATGAATAAATCAACTTAATTGTATTGTATCATGTATGATCCGTGATCTGTATATACTCTACTGGTCAATTAGTTACATGTGCAACTTTATTGTGTAGCCATTGAAATCTATATTAATAATAAAGCTTTATTGAAACTTAAGGATAGCGATGGAGGTGTTTATATTAGATTAGTTTCAAGTTTGGCCGTGCGGTGTGTTCTGGCGGAGACTGGCCCTCGACGACGCAAAATTTTAATCTACAAAATTAAGAAGTTGAATTTAACTTCGGCTACTCTCATCCTTTAAATTCACCGAACCAATGCTTATAATATCAATGATAAATCTAGGATTTTTATCGGGAGTGTTTATTGCAAAATCATGGTGACAAAAGGGCATTTAATTTTTTTAATTTGTTTAAAACTACCACAAAAAAATTACGAGTCGAAGCTGACCTCAGCTCTCCGCCTCTTACGCGCAAATTTTAAGCCCACCGCTGATGTTGACGCCTGGCACTGATTCTGAAGCTTCTCTATTTAGTCTGTTCTGTTTTAATCTCTAGTGTTGCAATTTAATACAAAAAACCTAAAAAATATTCCCGTTTGAGGCATGAATACAGTTTAAATAATGAATTTTTTGAGCTACAGAATTATCAATATTGAGGCTCCGTGCACAGTACACAAGGAAAACAAGTGAAAACCAATAAATTTCGCCAAAAAGAAATTCAAAGTTTGCTATGTGTTGCTATTATGAACTGAAATATTCAAATAAAACTATGGTCGACAACGCTTAAGAAAGTCTACAAAGTAAATTTGCATCAAAAATGGAGCACACAAATATTTTGACCATGTCTCTGTGGTCTAAATGTGCAATTGAATTATTTGGGAAGTTGCCGTCACTTTCATGACAAATGGCATTTACATGTATAAAGGACTTCAGCACTTACGAAGTCTTTTAATTCGTCTTTGAGTGCACGTGATTACTCTTGTCCCTGTGTCGTGCTCATGCAGTCACCTCAATGTGTCCTGCCGAAAAAGCAGGCCTCCGCTTTTTTTATTCCCACAGTCCGAACCATGAAGCACTCTGGCAACCACAATAAAGAGGTAAAAGGCAAAGCAACTCCACTTCCGGCTGGCATGTACTTCCATGTTTTTAATATACTTGCATATTTTTATCGTCAAGAAATTATAATTTAGACAATATCTCTGTACTGTGCTAACTTGCTATAAGTCTTGTTACTGGTAAGTTGAGGGAAACTGCCTATGCCCAAAAGTGCATAGATGTTAAATTACAAACATAATTAAACATACTAATTTCGATTGTCAAACTCTAAACCCATATAGACAACTATACACTGTAGATATCGTGATCTCATATGATCTTATTTCCCAACTAAATCGCCACCCAAAGGACGTAAATTAAGGAAAAGAAACAACAAAAAGTAGTCAATTAAAAAAGCAATTCTAAGCCAGCGAAACAGAACTTGCATTCGCACGGGAACAAGTAATAATGTATTTATTCATACTATAATTTACATGTGTTGGTTTAAGCTCCACTGATATAGTCAAAATCTACATCAGTTTACCAATGAGAAACTGTAAACTCAATCTACTAGGCAGGCAATACGGGTTTAAAGCAGAGGCATTATCAGCACTAACGTAAGCAGTCGTACGGCTTTGAGATTTAGAAAAAATAATTACTAATAGCGGTATAAACAAATGATTTATTTTTAAAGCGAATATACAAAAACACAAGCTGTCACACGCAGGCGTGATAATTTACACCATTTATTACTAGAAGTAAAATAAAAGCCTTTCAAATGAAGTTAGTTATAAGCAGAAAAATACCAAAAGAGACCCATTTCGAATGGGTACGAATTTTTAGTTTCAGAATAAGGCGTAATAGCAACTTTAATGATGCATATATGAACAAAGCTGATTATGCTACCTAGTTAGTAGTATATTGCAAACCGTTGATAATGCTGCTGCTTTTATGGCATATTCGTTTTGTTTCACGAAAATAAAAGGGGCAAAATACTGGCTTTTATTCAGCTTGCAACAAGCCAGTGAAGGACTTTTCTTGGCCAAATGAAAACAAGCAACAAGTTCGTGACAGAAATAAACAAGACATAAATTCACAATAATTACATGCAACTGAAAGTCTACAAAATGGTGTGCTAAGCAATAGAAATTCAACAATATCATTGTTGGCGAAGGAAGCATTCTGAGTGAGTGACACCGTGTAACACGTTGGGATGACGATATCTAAGTTAATTAACAGTAGCAACAGTTAGAAAATTTTTACTGACTGATAGACTTGTGCATGAGGGGATAATGAAACAGTGCAGTTGTGAATTTTTCTTATAAGCTCTGTACACTCAAACTACTCAACAGACAAGTATTTAGGAGTAGGGGATACAAATATGCAGAAAGATTATAGAAGATAGCCAATATATGAGATTTCATTATTACAGACACACAGATAGGCAGACAGGCAGACAGACAGTTAGGCGGGAGAGATAGACAGACAGACAGGCAGGCAGACAGAAAGACAGACAGACAGACAGACACACAGACAGACAGACAGACAGACAGACAGACAGACAGACAGACAGACAGACAGACAGACAGACAGACAGACAGACAGACAGACAGACAGACAGACTGATAGATAGACAGACAGACAGACAGACACAGACAGACAGACAGACAGACAGGCAGGCAGACAGACAGACAGACAGACAGACAGACAGACAGACAGACAGACAGACAGACAGACAGACAGACAGACAGACAGGCGGGAGAGACAGACAGACAGACAGGCAGGCAGACAGGCAGGCAGACAGACAGACAGGCGGGAGAGACAGACAGAAAGACAGACAGACAGGCGGGAGAGACAGGCAGGCAGACAGACAGACAGACAGACAGACGGGCAGGCAGGCAGGCAGACAGACAGACAGACAGGCAGGCAGACAGACAGACAGACAGACAGGCGGGAGAGACAGGCAGGCAGACAGACAGACAGACAGACAGACAGACAGGCAGGCAGACAGACAGACAGACAGACAGACAGGCAGACAGACAGACAGACAGACAGACAGGCAGACAGACAGACAGACAGACAGACAGGCAGACAGACAGACAGACAGGCAGACAGACAGGCAGACAGACAGTCAGGCGGAACTGACAAATGCCGGATTAGCCAACAGAGAGCCAGCACAGGCCAGCCGCAGTCACACGTCGGCCATGTCGCGGGTGAGCTGGGCGACCTCGGTGACAATCTGGCCAGCCGTGGGGCGCCGGTCGGGCGTGAGGCTCCAGCAGCGGTCCAGCACGGGCGCCAGCTCCGGCGGACACGAGTCCGGCAGCTCCGGCCGGAAACTGTTGGCAACCGAGGCGGCCGCGGCTGAGGAGGCGGCGCCGGCGGCGGCCGCGTTAGCCGCTGCGTGCAGCACGTCGGCGTCGGTTAGCCTTGAATAGGGCCGCCTGGCCGCCATGCCGAAGACCTCGCAGACGAGGACGCCAAACGACCAGACGTCGGTTTTGATGCCGAACTGGCCGTAGGCGATGGCCTCGGGCGGCAGCCAGCGAATCGGCAGCAGGCCGCCCTGGCTGGTGCGCGCGTACTGGCCGGTGAACCGGTCCAGACAGGGGCCCAGGTTCGTGAGCTTCAGATTGTACTCCTGGGCTACTAGGACGTTGCGACAGCCAATGTCGGCGTGCACGAAGCCAAGGCAGTGCATGTGCTCCAGGGCCTGGGCCACCTGGAGGCACATTCGCAACAGGTGATCCTTGGACAGCTGCTCGCCGTGCTTCTTTAGGCCGGTCAGAACTTCGTATAGATTGTTCTGCGAGTTTGAGGACCATGGGTGGGGAATCACGATGTGTATTAAGCATTGAATGCAATTTTAAATCCCTAATATTTATTTTTAGATCACAAACTGATTGTAATCCTCATTTTTAGATCCTTAACTTAATCCCCAAATCGTCATCCTCACCCGTAGATCCTTAACTTAATCCCCGAATCCTCATCGGTAGATCCTTAACCTAATCCCCGAATCCTCATCCGTAGATCCTTAACTTAATTCCCAAATCCTCATCCTCACCCGTAGATCCTTAACTTAATCCCCAAATCCTCATCCTCACCCGTAGATCCTTAAATTAATCCCCAAATCCTCATCCTCACCCGTAGATCCTTAACTTAATACCCAAATCCTCATCCTCACCCGTAGATCCTTAACTTAATCCCCAAATCCTCATCCTCACCCGTAGATCCTTAACTTAATCCCAAAATCCTCATCCTCACCCGTAGATCCTTAACTTAATCCCCGAATTCTAATCCTCACACGTAGATCCTCAAATTAATCCCCGAATTCTAATCCTCACACGTAGATCCTCAAATTAATCCCCGAATTCTAATCCTCACACGTAGATCCTCAAATTAATCCCCGAATTCTAATCCTCACCCGTAGATCCTCAAATTAATCCCCGAATTCTAATCCTCACCCGTAGATCCTCAAATTAATCCCCGAATTCTAATCCTCATCCGTAGACTCTTAATTAATTCCAGAATCCTAATCCTCATCTTCATCCACAGATCATTAACTGAATGCCCGAATACTAATCCTAATCCTCATTCGTAGATCCCAAACATTCATCCACACATCCTTATCCTGTATGGTAGATCAGAAACATAATTCCCAAATCTGTAGATCCTAAATTTAAGCCCTCACATTCTAGTCTCCATTTGAAGATTTTAAAAACATAATCCTACATCTTGGGATTGTGATGCTAAACCCTAGAATCCCATATCACCACAGGAAAATGTCAATCCGAATCCCAGACTCCCAGCTCACATATTCGCAGTACTCAAGCAGCATCAGCGGGGCCTCCAACGGATTGCTGTCAATGCAGATGCCAACAAACCGGGTGACATAGTCGTGGTCGCATTTGTTAAACAGTTTCATCTGTTCGACGAATTCCGCTGTTAGCTGGACATCGTCAGTGGCGAGCTCCTTGACTAGGATTGTCGCCCCGTTCAGCGTGCCGATTCGAACGGCTCCGAATAGGCCGCGGCCTGAATTTGCGGAGTTATTATTTCGATTAAATAATTGTTTATATTTGCCAAAAATACTACTAGAATTAAGCGGTTACATAAGTGTTAAAGTAAAATTATGTTATTAATTGATAATCAATTATTTCTATTTAGACAGATAGATTTCTGCCTAAATTTATCGATTGAGTTCAACTCTATAATCTATATCTATCACCAATCTACAATCTTAATCTATAAAACATCTATAGTCTAGATCTACGAATAATGTAAAATCTTGATTTATCAATAAACAATAGTTTAGATTCATCAACTATCTGTAAGCCAGATCTATCAACAATCTATGGTCTAGATCTATCAACAATCTATAATCTAGATCTATCAATCATCTATAATCAAGATCTATCAACCATCTATAATCTAGATCTATTGACAATCTATACTATAGATCTATCAACAATCTATAATCTAGATCTATCAACAATCTATCATCTAGATCTATCAACAATCTATACTATAGATCTATCAACAATCTATAATCTAGATCTATCAACAATCTATAATATAGATCTATCAATCATCTAAAATCTATATCTATCAACCATCTATAATCTAGATCTATCAACCATCTATAATCTAGATCTATCAACAATCTATACTTTAGATCTATCAACAATCTATAATCTAGATCTATCAATTATCTATAGTCTAGATCTATCAACAATCTATAGTCTAGATCTATCAACAATCTATAGTCTAAATCTATCAACAATCTATAGTCTAGATCTATCAACAATCTATACTATAGATCTATCAACAATCTATACTATAGATCTACCAACATTCTATACTATAGATCTATCAACAATCTATACTATAGATCTATCAACAATCTATACTATAGATCTACCAACATTCTATACTATAGATCTATCAACAATCTATACTTTAGATCTATCAACAATCTATACTATAGATCTATCAACAATCTATACTATAGATCTACCAACAATCTATACTATAGATCTATCAACAATCTATAGTCTAGATCTATCAACAATCTATACTATAGATCTATCAACAATCTAAATCCTAAATCGATAAAAAATACGCCCCACAAAAATCATCCACCATTAAAAAATAGAGACGCAACCAAGCAAATTCACAACAGCAGCTCACCCAGTATGCCGGGCCTGTACTGAATCAGCTTCCTATCAGTCTGATGCGTCCTGCACAGCCTATCCAGCGTGCTCTCAATAATAGAATTAGCCGGTGTGTTAGTTCTCAACCGGCCGTAGGTGGACTGCAACGAGCTGCTGATGCCGCTGACGCTGTTGCCGTCGTAGATCAAGTCGCCACGCGGCGGGCTGTACCGACCGCTCTGGCTGAGCAGGGTCTTGTACTCCGGCTGCTGCTGCTGCTGCTGCTGCTGGTGAGTTGACCGGCTCCCAGCGCTGGCTGACTCATAATAGCCGCCGCCGGCTCCTGGCGAGTCGTGCTGCTGCAGCCGGTTGACAAACAGGTGCGGCTGCGGCTGCTGCTGGCTCAACTGGTACGGCTGCTGCTGCTGCTGCTGCTTCTTGGTGCCGCTGCTGAAGCCGCCGTTGCTGCTGAGCATAGTGGAGGTCATCGGGCAGTTCAGCACTGACTGCTGCTGTTGCGGATGCAGGAAAGGCTGCTGCTGCTGCTGGTGCTGCTGCAACTGCTGCTGCTCCTCTAGCTGCATATTGTCGGACCGTTTCTGGCGCTTTTTCTGCATTCGCAGAGTGCAACAAATCGACAGGAACACAATGAGAGCTAGGTAGCCAACGGCGCAGCTAACCACTATGATCACCGTCTTCATCATTGAAGTCTTGTCGTTGGCGCCGGACCCGACGCCGCCCAGCGAGTTGGGATCGCGTACGCTGAGGTGCACCAGCTGCGGACTGGGCAGCAGGATGTAGATGGTGGCGGCCAGGCACTGGTACTCGCCGGCGTTCTCCAGCCGGGCCTGGTTGATGATCAGAGTGCCGTTGGGGAACAGGTGCATGTTCCGCGTCTTCTCGGCGTCGTCTAGGAGACGCCGTTCGTCGGCAAATCTCAACGCGGCGGAGGCGACGGCGGTTCCGTTGTCCCTCTTGAACATGTCCTGCGTGATGGCTGTCGGCCGCTGAGCGCTGCCGAATGGTCGAAACGTCCACGTGATGGTCGGGGTCGGGTCGCCCGTCACTTCGCAGTCCAGACGGACGCTGGCACCCACGTCGACCGTTTTGTTTGGCGACAAACGCTGGAACACCGGCCTGGCGCCAACTTCAACGAAGAATGTCTTCTCTAGACGGCCCTGAGGCCCCTCGGCCACGACGCGGTACTGGCCGCGCATCTCTTTGGACACGAAGTGGAAGATCAGGCGGGTGCCGTCTGAGCTCAGCTCGATTCCCGGCCGGTTGGTCATCCCGCCGCCGCCGCCGCCTCCGACAGAGTCGTATCCGGTTGTGAGCGGTTGGAAAATGTCGTCGGAGTTGGACCGCCTGGACCACGTGATCACGGGCCGGTACTCGCCGGACCAGGGGCAGTCTAGCACCTCTTGCACCTGACGCGGATAAGGGGGGTGATTTAGAATTGGGATTCTAATGGGAAATTTGGGATTGGGATTCTTTTGGGAAATTTTTGATTAAGATTGTATTGGAAATTTGGGATTGGGATTATATCGGGAAATTTGGGATTAAGATTCTATTGGGAAATTTGGGATTGGGATTCTGTTAGGAGATTTGGAATTGGGATTCTATTGAAAAATTTGGGATTAGGATTCTATCGGGATATTTGGGATTGGGATTCCATTCCAAAATTTGGGATTGGGATTCTATTGGGAAACTTGGGATTGGGATTTTATTGGGAAATTTGGGATTTGAGATTACCTTGGAGACTCTAGTATCGGGATTCTATCGGGAAATTTCAGGATTTGGATTCTATTGGCAAATTTGGGATTATGATTCCATTGGCAAATTTGGAATTGGGACTCTATTGGGAAATTTGGGATTGGAATTCTACTGTGAAATTTTGGGATTGGGGATTCCATTGGGAAAATAGGGATTGGGATTCTAATATGAAATTGGAATTTTAGATTCTACGTGTATGAGGTTGGGATTTTATTGGGAATTTTGAGGTTGGGATTCTACGGGGAGTTTGAAATTAAGGGTGCAGGATTTTTTCGCACCTTGAGCTCGAGTTGCACAATGGAGTTTCTAGACGGGCACAGCTGGAATTTCCGTTTCACGCTCAGGGTCACGTTGCCAGATGAGTCGCTCTTCTCGGAGCTGGGCGAGCCGCGCTCGTCGAGGCGGGTGACGGCCAGGCAGGCATAGTCGCCGGCGTGCTGCAGCGACACCGAGTGGATGGTCAGGCTGCCCGACGCGCCAACGCTGAAACTCTTCGCCGTCGGGACGCCGATGCCCGAGGATGCTGCGGCTGCTGCTGCCGCTGCCGCTGCTGACGAAGCGTCTGTTGAAGGCTTGGAACTGGCCACCAGACTGGGCAGACTCGAGCCCCGGCTGTACTTGTACCAATCGAATGTGGTCAATTCCTCAACAAGGTCGCCAGGGTTGTAGGGACAGGCCAAGGTCACGGACTCGTCCTCGGTGGCTTCCCGCCTGCTGGACAGCTTGCTCAGCACTGGCGGATAGGTCACTAGCAGGCTCAGCGGCATCTCGCTGCTGCCAGCTGGGTTCACCAGCTTGATGGTGTAGGTGCCGCTGTCCGACTTGCGGGCGGACTCCACCTGGCGGGTTGAATGCGATTCAAAATTAAAAAATTCGCAACGAGGATATCGGCTTGGAGATATCGATTTAATGAAGACAATAAATAGATTTCAGCTTGGGAGAAAACGGGAGAGGATTTCAAAATGGGGAAGACGGAAATGGGATATCATCTTAGGAGAAAACGAGAGGGGATTTCAAAAAAGCGAAGACAGAAATGAGAGATATTAACTTGGGATAAAACGGGAGGGGATTTCAAAATAGGGAAGACAGAAATGGGATATCAACTTGGGAGAAAACGGCAGGGGATTTCAAAATGGGGAAGACAGAAATGGGATATCAACTTGGGAGAAAACGGCAGGGGATTTCAAAATGGGGAAGACGGAAATGGGATATCAGCTTGGGAGAAAACACTAGGGGATAAGAAAGCAGTAAGATCTAGATCATTACCTGCAGATGATAATCGCGAACAATTCTAATCCTGGCCTTGGGTGACTCGGTCTCCCTAGGCACCTGAGTCCCATCGGGGGTGGTCCAGCTTACGCTGGGCATGGGAATCCACTCCTGACCGCTGCTCCTGTCCCGATAGGGCAGGTAGACGCGTTGAACAAAGGTGGAATTCACCGGCACCAGTAGGGGACGAAATGTCACAGGCGGTTCGAAGTTTTTGTTGCCGTCTAGACCGGAGTTTTCTAAAAAGTGACAGAAATTGTTGGTGGATCATGGCGGCTTTGATGTACAAGCTACATCCGAGGACTGTGTACAGTCCTGACGGGCTGGAGGGGCCCACCCGAAATTTTATCCACTCTACTAGTCTACTAGAGCCGGGGTTCGAACCCACGACCTTCCTTCTGGTCATAAGGCCAATGTCCTAACGATTCCTTTGAGTTTTCTATCCAAGATCGAGGCAGTCTCCGAAAATGCCCCCCCCCCAAAAAAAAGCTACAAAATCCTCGGACTCACTGGTCTGCACAACTTCGTAAAGAAATTCGGCCGTGAAGCGGGAGTTCATGAGGATGCGCCGGGCCAAATAGAAATGGCTGGTGCCGGAGAAGGCCTCGCTAATGCGCAGCTCCGTGGCATCCAGGCGCCAGCGATTGTTGCGCAATTCGAGTCCCATCGGGGTGATTGACCGGTCGCTAAGATGGGGGTGTGAAAGTCAGTGCGTTATGCGTAGCCAATTATTAGCTTTACCAGAAGGATTTTCCTACTTTTAGGTGAATATATTCCTTAAACTGCATATTTATCCCATTTAATCCCATTCTTAACAAAGTTACCCAATTCTATTCCGTCCCAAGCACACTTATCCCATTCCCATCTATCCCCTCCCTAGCACACTTATCCCATTCTATCCCTTCCCTAGCACACTTACCCCATTATATCCCTTTCCTAGCACACTTATCCCATTCTATCCCCTCCCTAGCACACTTATCCCATTATATCCCTTTCCTAGCACACTTATCCCATTACATCCCCTCCCTAGCACACTTATCCCATCATATCCCTTTCCTAGCACACTTATCCCATTATATACCCTCTCTAGCACACTTATCCCATTCGATTCCTTCCCTAGCCCCGTCGACCTACCCGGAGTTCATGATCATGTCGATATTCTTGTCCGCATATGGATAGCCAAACACCTTCAGCGTGAACCACAGCTTGTGATCGTTGTCGGCAAGGTCGAACATTGGCAAAAGAACTTTCTCGTCGTTACGCACGTAACGCACCGGATTGCCGAATTTTTTCTCGATGCCTGGGGATTTGGGAATATTATAATGGCGGAATTTCGGCATAACTTGGGAGCCGAAAAAAGAGACGACTGGGATAATTTGACAATATGCTGGAAATGGGGAGAAACTTTTGGGAGAATTGAGGAATAAGTTGGGAATGGGGAAAAACTGATGGGAGAATTGAGGAATAAGTTGGGAATGGGGAAAAAACTGATGGGAGAATTCGGGAATAAGTTGGGAATGGGTAAGAAACTGATAGGAGAATTAGGAATAAGTTGGGAATGGGTAAGAAACTGATAGGAGAATTAGGAATAAGTTGGGAATGGGTAAGAAACTGATAGGAGAATTAGGAATAAGTTGGGAATGGGGAAAAACTGATGGGAGAATTCGGGAATAAGTTGGGAATGGGGAAGAAAATGATGGAAGAATTCGGGAATAAGTTGGAAATGGGGAAAAAACAGGTAGGAGAATTAGGAATAAGTTGGGAATGGGGAAAAACTGATGGGAGAATTCGGGAATAAGTTGGGAATGGGTAAGAAACTGATAGGAGAATTAGGAATAAGTTGGGAATGGGGAAAAACTGATGGGAGAATTCGGGAATAAGTTGGGAATGGGTAAGAAACTGATAGGAGAATTAGGAATAAGTTGGGAATGGGGAAAAAACAGGTAGGAGAATTAGGAATAAGTTGGGAATGGGGAAAAACTGATGGGAGAATTCGGGAATAAGTTGGGAATGGGTAAGAAACTGATGGGAGAATTAGGAATAAGTTGGGAATGGGTAAGAAACTGATGGGAGAATTAGGAATAAGTTGGGAATGGGGAAAAACTGATGGGAGAATTCGGGAATGGGTAAGAAACTGATGGGAGAATTAGGAATAAGTTGGGAATGGGGAAAAAACTGATGGGAGAATTCGGGAATGGGTAAGAAACTGATGGGAGAATTAGGAATAAGTTGGGAATGGGGAAAAACTGATGGGAGAATTCGGGAATAAGTTGGGAATGGGGAAGAAACTGATGGGAGAATTAGGAATAAGTTGGGAATGGGGAAGAAACTGATGGGAGAATTAGGGAATAAGTTGGAAATGGGGAAAAAACAGGTAAGAGAATTCGGAAATGGGGAAGTAACTGATGGGATTATTTGAGAATAATGAAATATAAACGTGAATAATTTATCTAACGAGCTCTCACCGCCAATAAACACTGGCAGAGGGCTTCTAGTAAGCACTTTACCACCCGTTGCCTCAACGTAGCAGTGATAGACACCGGATAGCTGTTCAGTCAGCCTGTTGATAACCAGCTGAGTCAGGCTTAGCAACTGATAGTTGCTACCCAATGGAAGGCAGTCTGAGTTGGTTCGATTCTCCGTAGGGCGGCATAAACTGCGCGTTCAAATTGGTTAGGGATTTCTGTAACTTCCGGTATAAACCGTTGAACTCCCTAAATAACTGTCTGCAACCTTCTGAAACTAGGAGGTAACACTCGGAAACTCAAATAACCCACTGAAACTCCCCCAAATGACCCACTGAAACTCCCACAAGTACCCCCCTGAAACTCCCCCAAATAACCCCCAGAAACTCCCCCAAATAACCCCCTAAAACTATCCCAAATAACCCCCTGAAACTCCCCCAAATAGCCCCCAGAACTCCCCCAAATAACATCCCGAAACTCGCCCAAATAACACCTAGAAACTCCCCCAAATAACACACTGAAACTCCCCCAAATAACACACTGAAACTCCCCCAAATAACCCCCTGAAACTCCTCCAAATAACCGCCTGAAAGTCCCAAATAACCTTCTAAAACTCCCCAAATAACCTTCTGAAGCTCCCCAAATAACCCTCTGAAGCTCCCCAAATAACCTTCTCAAAATCCTTAAATAACCTTCTAAAAATCCCCAAATAACCTTCTGAAACTCCCCAAAATAACCTTCTGAAACTCCCCCAAATAACCCCCTGAAACTTCCCCACACAACTCCCTAAACCCCCCAAAATAAACAAACCTCTGAAACTCTCTAAATAACCATCTGAAACCCCCAAATAACCAAAAACTCCCCAAAAATCCAGCACAGCACAGGGCCCAACTGTACTACTCACATTTTCCCATTGAGGAACCATCGAACACTGGTCGGCAGTTCGGAGGCCTGCACACGGCATTCGAGTAGCACCCTGTCGTTTGCGTTCAGAGTCAGCGGAGGCGGCGGTTGAATCCGAGCCACGGTGACGTTGGGATTCAGCCCTTAAAGCAATCACAAGGGAGCGAAGGTCAAACGAAACAAAGAGCTTAATAAGTGACAGTTGTTGTCTTTGTAAATGGCCCGCTCTTTAAGCCCCCTTGTCGTATTTTTTCCCTAGTTCCTTAGGGGCTAGGAAGCGGAACCCCTTAATGTTACCGCCTCAACGTTGGCAATAAAATTTACAACGCTAAATTTGCTTATTTTTTTCCGAAAGCAGGCAAGGTTGAAAGCCCAGCCAAGAAGGGCTTCGGGTTCGGTATTCTTCCTATGGCGTTGGATAATAAAAAAATACTCTCAGAATTGATAAAGAACGAAGAAAACATAAACGAAGATGAAGGCACTATGGAACAAGAACTAAATCAATACCGTACCATGATGCGTTTTACAAGCATAACCCTAGTAAATAATAAAAAAGACTAAAACTTGAATCCCCTTTGAATAGGATAAGTTTTGTTTTGTTTGCTTGACTATTACTGCGAGCAGTTTGAATACATTAGAATGAAAAATAGAGGTAGCTGTAGAAATCACATACTTTAATAATAAGACAAGAACTTCCTGAGTAGCACTAATAGTATTCGTGCACTAAACTTTGAAATACCCATGAATATTAATTATTTAGTCTTCAAAATTCTAGAAAAGCAGACTTGAAAAGCCAACCGGGCAGGTGTGGAGGGAGAATTCAGACTAAGACGTTAAGAAAAAAATGAAATGATAGAAAAGAAGAAGGAAACGAAAAAAAAGAGAGCGGAGTCTGCGGCTTGCTACTGGCGGTCCCCTTTTCTTCTCGCAGAGTTTGCCTGCGCGTGAAAGAGGGGGGAATGGCGGCGGCGGCGGCGGCGGCATCTTCAAACGGCGTCAGCCTAAACTGCTTTGCAAACCAGCCACCCCATTCCGTGCCCCGAAAACTGGCGCTGTATAAACTCAAACACAGGGAGTGCAAGCAAGCACTGCCAGTACGGTATTTTGCGGCGCAGTGCATTTTTAGAGTCAAGCTTTTTAGGTTGGCAAGCATAGCGGGCACTTGACTATGAGAAACTGACTTGCCTTTCTGAGGACTGCTTTCGGGGGGGGGGGGGTGGGCTGGTGGTATTTGCAGTCTAGAGGGTCTAGAGAGAGTCTGAGGCACCGAAGAATGAGAATAAACTGTGCATCTATACAGTTACTCGTATAATATTAAATAACACCATCATTTGGTTAATAAAAAGACAAGATATCTTCGTAACTGTTAAGAATTTTAGATGCATTTCAGATTAGTATCTGGGTATATCAGTTGGATATCTGGATATTTGAGCAGGATAACTGAGCATTTAGCTTGGTTTACGGGCAATTGAGCTGATTATTTAGGTATTTCAGATCTGTATTTAGGTACTTCAGCTTGGTATGTCGGTATAAGAGTTGGGGTATTTGGGTATTTCAGATATGTATTTAGGTAATTCAACTTGGTATGTGGGTATATGAGTTTGGGTGTTTGGGTATTTCAGATATGTATTTAGGTAATTCAACTTGGTATGTGGGTATAAGAGTTGGGGTATTTGGGTATTTCAGTTTGTCATCAAGGTAATGTGTCTTCTCCTTAAATTTAAATGGGAGATTTAACTTAAGGAATTAATAACAATTGAAATAAATTCTAGTTGTTTGAATTCACCTCTAGGCTCTGCGGGCCCAAGCGTGCGTTACTGAAAGTTTTGTGCGGCAAAGCTGGCAGACGTGTTGGGATGAACGTATGGGGGGGGGCAACTACGGGGAAAGAGCAAGGCAAAAAGCGGCGCGAAGCTGAAAGAAGAAGATTATGAAGATTGCTACTGCCCTAACCGAAGCCTCAGACCCTCCCTAGCATTGCTTTGAAGGGATTTAACGCAGGAAAAGGCCAACAGGCCGGGGGTTGGGGGGGGGCGCCGTATTCCTGTCATCAGGAAGTGCGTCATGCGGCAAGATCGGAGGGAAAGGGGAGAGGAATAGACAGTTATTTAGTAGGATTTTTAGTGCGAAGAAGAAAGGCGAGTAAAAATCCGATCTAAACCAAGGACCACTGTCTAAATAACAACTGGACGGGAAGCGGAAAATGCAAAAAAAACGATAATCATTCTTGGAATAGCTAGATTAGGAAGAAGCAAAAAGATCCCCCCCCCCAGAAAAATCCCAATTTGAATCCAGCACTTCGGGCGACCCTAAAGGGATGCAGATAATAAATTAGCCATTTATAAAAGTGGCCCGTCCAACCAAGCGGGCCAAATTAATTGGCTACGAACCAAATAATAAACGAAAGGATGAATATAAATTTCGCTGCAATCTCACTTTCAGCCTCTCATTTTGGGGGCCAGAAATAATGGGGATTAGTTTATTTCTGGAAAATATCACTAGATCCTTCCCATCTCTAACTGTCAATTGTAAATTATTTCTTGGATCGTTGCCGCCGCCCCTCCGTATCTGTAGCCGCACATCAGTTCCACTCCCTACCTCCTTTCGGTCGGTCAGATCAAAGAAATAGATTGGGAATGATTCGCATAGCTAGTTTAGTTTCCAATCGGAAAAATGCATTCAAGATTAATTTATTTCCCCTCTAAAAGGAATTCACTTCTATATGGTGATTGAACTGCGCTATCGAAATAGCCAACTGAATAGGGAACTAATTAATGAGATTGGGCGAAGTGATTTTGCCATAATTTTAGGGAAAAATCCTAAGAATTATCAGAATTTTAATACAAAAATTTGCTACTTAAAAGAAAAGAAGTTTAGATTAGCTAAGAATCATTAAGATTGAGATGAGGGTAGAGGGTAGGATGGGAATAGAATAAAAGGTAAGAGAATAGAGTCAAGCGGAGAGTAGAGGGTGAGAAAAGACTCAAGCTAAGAGTAGAGGGTGAGAAAATAGTTAAGCTGAGAGTAGATGGTGAGATAAGACTCTCAAGCTGAGAGTAGAGGGTGAGATAAGACTCTCAAGCTGAGAGTAGAGGGTGAGATAAGACTCTCAAGCTGAGAGTAGAGGGTGAGAAAGAGTCAAGCTGAGAGTAGAGGTTGAGATAAGACTCAAGCTGAGAGTAGAGGGTGAGAAAAGACTCTCAAGCTGATAGTAGATGGTGAGAAAAGACTGAAGCTGAGAGTAGAGGGTTAGAAAAGGCTCAAACTGAGAGTAGGGGGTGAGAAAAGGCTCAAACTGAGAGTAGATGGTGAGAAAAGACTGAAGCTGAGAGTAGAGGGTTAGAAAAGGCTCAAACTGAGAGTAGGGGGTGAGAAAAGGCTCAAACTGAGAGTAGATGGTGAGAAAAGGACTTAAGCTGAGAGTAGAGGGCGAGAAAAGAGACAAAGTAAAGAGTAGAGGGTGAGATAAAACAGACGAGATTATTCGGTGCAGCGGGCAGCAGGAACTCACAGAACACGCGCAGTGTAGTCTCCTTAGAGCAGCGCGTCAACTTGTTGGCATCCTTGGGCCCGCGAAGGCACAGGAACTGCTTGCCGTCGTCGTCTCTATCAACGGATCTGATATGCAAATCGCCTTTAGACCCGTAGGGGTCGTAGTGCAGCTTGGGATGCGGGCTGAGCCGTTTGAAACTGAATTGTCCCGCCTGCGCCCTGTACTCCCACCTGTAGATGTTGTTAGCGCCTTTGGCCTCGGATTCCAGATTGGCTTCGCACCTGATTGTGGCTAGGGCGCCTTCGCGAATGTCTGTTCGACCGGGCGGACAAATCTGCCACGTGATGGGGTCGGCGTTGGCGCCTCGGTCCACTGCGGAGGGTGAGCGGGGTGGATTGAGTGTCAGGGTGATTCTAATTATCGGTTGTTATCAATGGGTGATTCTAAACACCGGTTGTTGTCAATGGGGTGATACTAATCATCGGTTGTTGTCAATGGGTGATTCTAATCATCGGTTGTTGTCAATGGGGTGATTCTAATCATCGGTTGTTGTCAATGGGTGATTCTAAACACCGTTTGTTATTAATGGGTGATTCTAAACACCGCTTGTTGTCAATGGGGTGATTCTGAACATCGGTTGTTGTCAATGGGTGATTCTAATCACCGGTTGTTGTCAATGGGTGATTCTAATCACCGGTTGTTGTCAATGGGTGATTCTAAACACCGGTTGTTGTCAATGGGTGATTCTAATCACCGGTTGTTGTCAATGGGTGATTCTAATCACCGGTTGTTGTCAATGGGGTGATTCTAATCACCGGTTGTTGTCAATGGGTGATTCTAAACACTGGCTGTTGTCAATGGGTGATTCTAATCATCGGTTGTTGTCAATGGGGTGATTCTAATCACCGGTTGTTGTCAATGGGGTGATTCTAATCATCGGTTGTTGTCAATGGGTGATTCTAATCATCGGTTGTTGTCAATGGGTGATTCTAATCATCGGTTGTCAATGGGGTGATTCTAATCATCGGTTGTCAATGGGGTGATTCTAATCATCGGTTGTTGTCAATGGGTGATTCTAAACACCGTTTGTTATTAATGGGTGATTCTAAACACCGCTTGTTGTCAATGGGGTGATTCTGAACATCGGTTGTTGTCAATGGGTGATTCTAAACACCGCTTGTTGTCAATGGGTGATTCTAATCACCGGTTGTTGTCAATGGGTTATTCTAAACACCGGTTGTTGTCAATGGGTGATTCTAATCACCGGTTGTTGTCAATGGGTGATTCTAATCACCGGTTGTTGTCAATGGGGTGATTCTAATCACCGGTTGTTGTCAATGGGGTGATTCTAATCACCGGTTGTTGTCAATGGGGTGATTTTAATCACCGGTTGTTGTCAATGGGTGATTCTAAACACCGGTTGTTGTCAATGGGTGATTCTAAACACCGGTTGTTGTCAATGGGTGATTCTAATCATCGGTTGTTGTCAATGGGGTGATTCTAATCACCGGTTGTTGTCAATGGGTGATTCTAAACACTGGCTGTTGTCAATGGGTTATTCTAATCATCGGTTGTTGTCAATGGGTGATTCTAATCATCGGTTGTTGTCAATGGGTGATTCTAATCATCGGTTGTCAATGGGGTGATTCTAATCATCGGTTGTCAATGGGGTGATTCTAATCATCGGTTGTTGTCAATGGGTGATTCTAAACACCGTTTGTTATTAATGGGTGATTCTAAACACCGCTTGTTGTCAATGGGGTGATTCTGAACATCGGTTGTTGTCAATGGGTGATTCTAAACACCGCTTGTTGTCAATGGGTGATTCTAATCACCGGTTGTTGTCAATGGGTTATTCTAAACACCGGTTGTTGTCAATGGGTGATTCTAATCACCGGTTGTTGTCAATGGGTGATTCTAATCACCGGTTGTTGTCAATGGGGTGATTCTAATCACCGGTTGTTGTCAATGGGGTGATTCTAATCACCGGTTGTTGTCAATGGGGTGATTTTAATCACCGGTTGTTGTCAATGGGTGATTCTAAACACCGGTTGTTGTCAATGGGTGATTCTAAACACCGGTTGTTGTCAATGGGTGATTCTAATCATCGGTTGTTGTCAATGGGGTGATTCTAATCACCGGTTGTTGTCAATGGGTGATTCTAATCACCGGTTGTTGTCAATGGGTGATTCTAAACACTGGCTGTTGTCAATGGGTTATTCTAATCATCGGTTGTTGTCAATGGGTGATTCTAATCATCGGTTGTTGTCAATGGGTGATTCTAATCATCGGTTGTTGTCAATGGGTGATTCTAAACACCGGTTGTTGTCAATGGGTGATTCTAATCACCGGTTGTTGTCAATGGGTGATTCTAATCACCGGTTGTTGTCAATGGGTGATTCTAAACACCGGTTGTTGTCAATGGAGTGATTCTAATCACCAGTTTAGGTGATTAGAACTCAGATATTATTTAACTCAGATATTTTTAGGGAATAAATCTTGAAACAGAATTTTTATTTCTGGGTAGCCGATTGGATCTTTTTTTGTCAAAACAGCAGTAGGACATTAGCAATAAATCAATGACTTCCTATAGAGACACGCGCCCTTTATGAATTTTTGCTCATTTAATTGAATCAATTCCGGCCTAACAATGCCGACAGAGGAAGTCAGACTACAATTATGATCGGCCAACGAACCAAGGAAAAAAGACAAATTAAGCCAAAAAAAGCTGACAGGAAGGGAGACCGGACGAAGAAACACAAAACTCACGGAATGATTTCTGCTTCAGAGCTGCATTAATTGCATTCATCTGCTACATTTCAGCAATAATAATAAAATTCTGTAGCAGCGACAAAATAGCTGATTACCAGTCCGACCTAAATTCACCTTTCTTAGAAAGCAATAATCGCATTAAGAAGCAATTAAGGGCTGCGAAAGCAAACTGAAAACCGCTCGTTTTGCTATGCAACAATCTTGTCTGTTTGTCATTTTATTCGGCGGCATCAAAAAAGAAATTCCCGACATTTGACGTTGACGACATTTCAGCCAGTACGAGCCCAGGTAGTTGGCATTGCAATGGCAACAGGAAGACATAAAACTAGAGCCTGATGCCACATCGGCATCCGAAAACTTAAAAGGCTAGCATTCCACTAGCGATAGGGACCGCCATATATATTTCAAATGACAAGTCGAAGGTCAAATCTGTTTTTTTAATAAACTTCATCCGCTTTGATGGCTGGTAATTACTGTGGACTAATCAGGCTGCACTGCCGCTGGTGGCATTTTCTTCTTAGTGCCTTAATCTCCAGCTCTCTCCCACTATTTCTGCTTCTCTTTTCTTCTTTTCCACGTTCGTAGTAATAAACATACTTTAGTTATCTATCTATCTATCTATCTATCTATCTATCTATCTATCTATCTATCTATCTATCTATCTATCTATCTATCTATCTATCTATCTATTTATTTATTTATTTATTTATTTATCTAAATTGATTTATTATTTCACTGAAATGCTCTAATTCTATTTAAACACATGATGTATTTAAAAATAAAAAATTAAGCGCCTAGGATATTCTATAGATAAATAATCTCCAAAACATCGTACATTACCCTATTTTTAGTCACTAATCAGATTGAAATTTTATTGAAAAGGCCCGTGTAATAAAATTTTTCTGGCTGCATATCTTTCAATCTGAACAGAAAGCGCACTGCCGATGCTGTAGATCTGCTACATTTGGCAAGCATTCTTGCTAGTGCGCAATTTGACTCTTAATTCTGAACCCGAGGGGACCTTCCTCTCCGGAGGTTCTGTATTATATGCTGGCCCAAGCACACTCCAAGCTGACATGCTCCCAGATTAGTTTAATATGGAATTCATGCATGACAATTAGGTCGGCATATCTCTGTACAAATATAAATCTTGCTCTATGCGGACATCAGGCCTAGCACTTGTTGCTAACCACTTTACCAGAAGGAGAAAAAGGGAGCATTATCATTATTGCTAGCAGGACTCACTCATCAATCAAATTGCAGATGCAGATCTGCACTCGCACAATAAATCCGCAGAAGTGTCTGACAACAGATCTATATAATATCTGTTTCCTCTATACTCGATCCTTAAATCAACCAGTCAGTCTGTGCTTTCCTGTCTTAGAGAATTTTTCAAAACACAGGTTTTTTCCCGTTGCTTAGCCAATTGAGTCCTGAAACTGTGTCTCCCCAATAGCCTGTGCGCAAACGCTTGGCATGATGAATTTTCTATTAGATTTATTCTATACGTTGCGAATGTTTTTTCAACCAAGGCTAAGGCATTGGTTTTTAATTTGAAAATTTTACAGAAGCCAGAATTTACGGCAAATCAATTGGAATAGAAAAACTGGAGTGAGATGAGGAGCTGGGATTTAAGTGAAATAAGAATCAGAAAACAGTAAAATGGTGAAGTAAAAATCTGTCCCAGTTAACAAACGGAAAGGATAGTAACTCAGAAAATAAGCGGAGAAAAAATTTTCTGAGCAGCAAAAAACTTTCTAGGTTTGTCCCATGAGAGAATGAATCGCTGCTGTGAGTAAAGTGCAAATCAAGAACAGCCGGCAGCCCATGTCTCATATTAATAAATAATATATTCTCCGAGTCAGCACGGATTGGGGATAACTAAACCTCCCATAAAAGTATCCCTAGTTGTTGCTTATAAGGATAAAGTCACGTGACTATGGATTTCGATTTCGTTAGAGCGATAATGGGAACAATTTTCGTACAATGCATTCAATCGTATAGCAGAAAAGAAGTACGGGGAGTGGCATTGCGATAAACTAAATTATGGAGAGTCGGCTCTATAGATCTTATTATGACAACGCGTTGCCGCTTTCAAATTTTTCTATACGTAAAAGCTTTTACAGTTTAAGTAAACTGTCTGCTTGTTGCTTGCGGGCCCCATAGCTATAGCTATGCAGGAAAAGGAGCGGCAATTGGCTTTCTGCTCTTCCTCTACGGTCTGTGTCTCTCTCTCTCACCCTCAGCAGTGTCTGCAGCAGCAGCAGCAGCATAAGCGGCGGGTGGCAGCAAAAGGCGGTATTCTAATATATATTTTTTTCACCGACACAGGCCATCGCACCAGTGTTGCATGGCACACACATATATACGTGTGCGTGTAAACTCGCTTTGCTGACTGACTGTCTGCCCGTCTGCCTCTGTAGTCAGCCAGCGGGGGTTCCGTAACTTGAAAAGGCTTAGCCAAAGCTGCGCACTGCTCTATCTATACCAGCGGGGAGGGTATCAGGAGGGGGAGGGAGAGAGAGAGAAAAAAAATGCCCAGGAGAAGATTTACAACCCAACTAAATCGGCATAACACAACCAAATAGGCTGAAACTATGCTACTTTGTTTCTGTTTCTCTTTTGCCGGCATCTGATTGCGAAATATCGTTCGGTTATGGAAAGCTTTTCTTGTTAATTAAATAGCATAGCCAACTTTTTAAGAATAAATATTAGATTTAAAAAATATGCTTCCAATCGCGTGAAAATGCGTCAGCAAAGCTAAGCTGATCACTGCGGAGTCTGGCTTGGACTCTGGATTGTTTAATTGTCCTTAAATTAAGTCATCAGCTGAAGAAAAATTTATACACAATATTAGAAATTCATATTATATTTCCGCCTACAAGCCTTAGATGTTGCCGACAAAGGAGCCAATGGAGCAAGCCAAAAAAATAGTTGAGCCAGTATTATATTGCTTAGTAAACTGTGCGCTGTCCCGAATCAAGGACCCCCCTCCTATACCGGACCGGCAACCTTCGTTGGCACACGCGGAGCTTAGATTTCCCCTCATTTTTGTTCGTCTTTTTCGAGTTGAGGGCCAATAAAATATAATAAAATATTGGTGCTCGGAAGGGGGAGTCACTGAGTGGGACACAGGACATGTATACCACCCGCCACTGCCTCTAGGGTTCCCATTCCGAACCGAAAGAATAGATGAAGTAAAATGTGGAGAGAACGGACTGCTTCGATGCAATGAATATTACACACAGTAAAAATCGAAATTTTCTTTTTTTGTCAGTAGAAAATGATTTTTGGTTAAGCTCGGAACTGTTCAAATTGTTAGTTGCTAAGTGACAGGTCTGTCGTTTGATCTGAGCTAATATGTTACTAAATTAGCTCTCCTAGTCTAATCTAATCAAATGTCTGTTTAATTTGTCTGTTCTATGCTGCTTTTCCTCTAATCTCTGCAGCAATTACTTTTTGCTTGTCTATCTAGCTACTCTCCCGTCTGTATATATGTACTTTCTAGAGCTACCCTTTTATCTCTTTATCTATTCAACAGGCTCTGGTTTCCGGCCCCGTTTATACACTATACAGTTACAATAAATTCTGTGTATCTACTCTACAGCGTCTCTCTGCCCGTCTATCTACTTTGCATCTACTCTCTTCTTCGTCTATCTACTCTCTTCCCCGTCTGTCTACTCTGCATCTACTCTCCTTCCTCTCTATCTATTTTGAATCTACTCTTTCCTCTCTATCTAACCTGCATCTACTCCCTTTCCTCTCTATCTACCCTGCATCTACTCTCTTCCCCGTCAATCTACTCTGCACCTAATCTCTTGCCTGTTAGACTGTCTACTCCACTTTAACTGTCTACCTCTGAGCATAACCTAGGGCCCTAACTAGTCAAACATTCAAGCCTTACTTCAACTTCAAGACAAAGAAGCCGCGACACTTACAATTCAAAGAGTTGGCCGATCTCCAGAAAACAATTGATAGAAGAATAGCAAGAAGAATGATACAAATTTTCATACTTCTGTTTGCAGTACCGTTCGCCGTAACAAAGTAATAACACGCAACAAAGGACAAGATATTTTGGACAGCAAAAAGGGATCTTGACTATGTGAAAAAGGACAAAGTCAACTATCTATTGCGCATGGCAATATTGTTTTTTAAAAATCTCGACTACGCTATTAATGTCTTGAATTTTCACGCAGTCGATGATGTCTTCTAAACTTAAATAAAGGTCTTTGGTATTGCAAAGTTATGCGACTTACTAAACTATTGCATTTATATATGCCTCTTGCCTGGTGGCATGCATGGAAATCCTTCCCCTACACTTGTGAACCACTCACTCCGTTTGCACAGTCAGTGCATCCCCCCCGAGGTCCCCGGTTGGCCCCAGCACTAGGGCTGCAATTTGGTTGGTCCAGATGTGCGTTCTAGGCAGTTTTTTTAAAGAATATCTGCCTGCTTGCGAGCGAAGTCTGTAAAGAGACAGTCTGGCGTGTGCTTTAGGAAACGCAGGGCAATGGGGGTCATAAATCAAGGACTCCGAAGCTAAGGCCAGCCCACCCCAACGCAGAGAAAAACTTGAAAAGCAACCCCAACCACCGCCGCACCTACTTTAGCATTCAATATTACGTTATTGTGTTACTGTACTTACAGAATTACAGACTAAACAACAGCAATTATCTGTAATTCTCTAACAGGATCGTAGCGTTTAATATTGAGTGACTAGGGGTTTAGGACAACCAAAAAAGAAAGATGCTGAGGACAGACAAAAAATTACACGAGTGGAAGCAATAGCACAAGAGAATGCAACATGTATTGTTTAAGACAGACATTAAACGCACATCAGAACATTATAAAAACAGACAAACCAACAGGCATCCACATGGAAAAGAAAAGAAGCGATACTTTCAGATGCCTTGAATGGCAAACAACCCAAGTCGCCGGCGTGTCGCATTTATTTATTTGCATTTTAAACTGCATTCAACTGCTCAAAACGTATCTTTGATGAGCTTAAATCGCCGGCGCACGCACACACACGCACAAACCTAACCCGAAGACTCCTTGTCCAGTGCAAAAAAGCGAGCCCTGCCCTGCATCGCAGCACCAAGTCATTAATTTTAGCCTACACACAGTTAGGAGGGAATTCTCCTGACAGTTTTATTGATCAAAGCAGCGCGCCCTGCACAGCTAGAAGTTAGTTAAGTTGCGTTGTTTAGCAAGCATATCGCTGGGCGCAGGGAGGGAGAGGTGGAGGGAGAGAGGGAGAGAGAGAGAGTAGCCCGCAGTTGCAGCCTTATTGCAGTTGCACCGGCAGAGTCAATCTTTCATTCATTATGGCCTTATTCTACCTTCTTTAACCTGCTGTCTAGCCGTAAGCCGCTGAGAATAAGCCCAATTGGGCTGGCGTCCATAGCTCAGCCATTTTGATGGATGTTCTTGCCGGGGTGGGGCTTAGTGGAACTGGCTATTGTCTGTCTGCCTGTTCCGGATTCTAATCTAAATAAAGCATTCTTATACAATCAATTTCTACAATAGGTGGACGCGGACTGAGGATAAAATTCCCCCCCCCCGGTGGCGAAAGGCGGCCGCCCGCTCACGGTCAATAGATAGCGAGCGAGGCTGAGTTGATTAGCGTTACTCGTATATCCTTAAATTCCCGATGGGGCAGCTGCAGACTAGGCCAAGATTTCTATACATTGTAATTTAAAATCTCACCGCCGGTGAAAGGCGGGGGGGGGGGGGGGTAAGGCGGGATTTCCGGCCCAATGCAGGCGGCACCCCGGGAATTAATGAGGTTCAAGGGTGCCGATAGCTTCTACTATCCATTTTTCACTCATTTGAATTGAAACTCATATATTTTCTTTAAAACGTTCATTCAATGAGCTTCAATGCAATAAATCGACTCGAATTTTTAATCCTAAGGCTTAAGCTACCTCATCTCAGAGATCCCAAAAACACAGGTTCCTAAAATCTCAGAGATCCTAAACTATCTATTATTGCCAATACTGAGTAGTTTATTCTCTAAATCTTAGATTTTTTAATATAGTGTTCCCAAACATCGGATCTCATGAATCGGCGATCATAAACTACGAATTCCCTAAGTAGAAAAGCTTAAGTGATTGATTTACCACTCTCTAATTCCCTAAGTCATACACCGCTTCCTAAACTATGGATCTATTCAAGTCTTCTTAAGGATCCAAAATCATGTATTTTTCGATCCATATTAGCTATCAATTTGACAACATAGACCTCAAATATTTTTAATGATTTATCCCAATCCAATTCTTTCGATTTCTAGCGCAGTTCATTTTAGATTTCTTTATCTCTGATCCTTAATCCCTCAAAACTCGGAGCTCGATCTCAGGAACTAAAACGCGAGCACACAGGGATCCTGACCTCGGATCATAATTTAGCATAAATAAAATCTAAATAGGAGAAAGAGTCATAACTGGATGCTCGGATCTAAATTCTCTGGCCGTCGCAATGTAGCCCCATTCGAAAGCGTATAAGTCATATAGCCCAGCATGGTCCCATTAATGGCGCGCAGGAATTGGCCCAGTGTCTAGCATCTGGGTGTCTGGAATGTTTTCCTCCTCTATCCGCATTCAGCCACAGATCCAACATTTACACTCTCGGCTTCGGGGTTGGGAGCAGTTGGGAGAATCTGTCAGGGAGGGGTGGGATGGGGAAGGCGGACTTCGCAGAAAAACTTGGCCAGGGGTTTTGTTGGAAATGGAGGAAGAGAGGGGAGCACTATAAATATATAAGCACCGGTGGGGGCCTTTTCGGAATGGGATCCGGGAGAGAAAGGGAAGACGGAGAGAAGAGGAGGGAATATTAAAAGGATCCGAATAGCAATATTCTGCTTTGGTTTCTGGACATAAATTTAAAAAGCACCCCACGTCAGATAGATGTGAACGGAGGCTTCTTTCAGTTTGGTACCCATCTATCCAAAGCATCGCGATTTCCCCCAGTCTGTTGAGAAAATATTAATCCACGCGCCGTCCAATTCGCTATGCAAACGCAGCGGATGGCCACTTTAGTGTCGGGCATTTTTTTATTCAAATGGTTTCGAAAAAGCCGAACATTATAAACTTTACTAGTACAAATGCCGTAACCAGAGTTTTATAGTTGGTTTCTGCTTCGAGTGTCTCAGATTTGTCTCTTATCTTTGTTCGTTTTTCTGGGTTTGCGTTGCTGCAGTTGCCCGCTTCCTGGGAAGCACGGCGCGGTTTTTATTGCCGGCAGCCCTTCAGCCAGGCTGCGAATGCTTCGGCTCGCTAGCTTCCAGGGCTTCTGTGGTTTTAAGTTCGAATCGCTGGCTTAGCGTCATAATCTGTGTCTGCGTCTTTTGGGATGGAATCGGATCAAGGATGGGTATAAAATTCTCCCCATTATCATTATTTAATAGCAAAACTACTCCATTGAAACATAAACTAATGTAAATGCTTAATTTTAACGCCATAATAAAGGGACAGATATACATAGATGCATGGACACATAGATGGATAGATAGACAAACAGATAGATTAATAGATGGATGGATATTCAGATAGACAGAGATAGTTAGATAACAGATAGATAGATAGATAGATAGATAGATAGATAGATAGATAGATAGATAGATAGATAGATAGATAGACAGACAGATAGATAGATCGACAGAGATAGGCAAGCGATGGAGATCGAATTGCGCCAGCCGCAGCAGAGGCGCAGTAAGCAGGGCTTGATGCATCCAGCTCCAGTTGCGTGTGTGGTCCCTCCCATTGCTGGCTCCCCTCTGTGTTTACAGTATTGAAGCAGAACTGCAGAGAAGCAATGAAGTATCGTCTAAACACTGGCGGAGGATTACTGGCTGGGGAGAACAGACGGGGATGAGACTGGTTAGGGAGATAAAAAAGCAGCGAAGCCGACACTTCAGAGCTACAAACAAGTCGGGATAGTTTACAAAACTGATGGGAAATAAGCTACGTAGAAGAACTGAATCGAACATAAAGCATTTCGTGCAAAAGCATAATAATAAGCTAATAGGGATTTTTTCTACTGGAGGATTATGCAGTTAAACTGGGCAGAATTTTGATGATGATACAATCGAATGCCAGGAGCGAAAAGGAAGCCACCGCCGCTCGTACAGGAAACTAATAAAATGCACAAGATAATGCGCGGGAAACACTAGGGATAAGTAAGACCCAAAAGGATTTGAGACAGGGAACAATCGCAATCTTTATTACTTGGATTTGCGCGTAAAATATGCCTAATGCTGGCCCACTTAGTAGCGCTTAAATTAAACGCTAATTAATAATTTTTTAAGCAAAAAATAACACGACTTTTTATTTTGGGCCAGTTTGACTAATTACTCGTACAAATCGTTAGTTAAGCATTGAAATGAATGCTCAGCTGCGTAGAAAAAGAGGCCGTACACGGATTTAGCGCGCAATAACGCGCAGATGTTTCATGTTTCATAGCAAAAGCAGGAGGTCCCAGTTAGCAACTAAATGCAGGAAATCAATAAATATAAAGAAAAGCAGAGAAAGAAAGATATCGCTTTAACATGTTGAATTTTAGTTCTCAATTTTTCTGTTGAGTCTCATATTTGGGGCAACTATCAAGCGCATGCAAGCAGGCGAGAAGGCAGACAGACACTTGCTCCTCCGAATCGAGTCAAGGACTATGAAAGCAAGCAACGAACTTGGACTGGGTTTTTATCCAGACAGCCAGAACGTTAAAGCAAATTTTTCGGATCTGGACTTAGGTTTGCTTAGTAGTCCATGGCTTAGTAACACAGACGAGAAACTGAGACAGAGAGAGAGAGAGAAAAAAGATAAGAAACCAGATGTTTGATTTCCTTAATCACGCTTATCAATATTGAAATAAGGAGTTAAGATGAATGGAAAGAATCCGCATAAATTTAGCGCAGATAAGAAGGAAAGGATAAATAAGCGGAACCCCCAACCATGAGTACAAATTTGGTGCTATGCTCAACAGTGACTCTTGCATTCGAGCTGAATTTTCGATACAAAATCTATGATTGGCGCTTTTGCTCGTGTCGTGACTAAGAAGAAGTATGATTTTTTCGGATATTTTTTACGACTAGTAGATACGAATCAATCGCTTTTCAATGATAATTTAATCCCGTTAGGTATGGTTAAGTCATCATGGAAACCAATTTAGAATCCCCTAGAACAGAATAATACTAAAAAAACATTTTAGTTTCAATATTTGTCAGCTATGTACAAAAAATACGTGTACATTTTTTCTCATTTGCATATAGTAGCGCCAGTTACTGATAGACAGCAGGGCTAGTCAGTCAGACTTACACTGTATTCTAATACAGCAAAGTACACAGACTAATGATATTGAACAGACAGAATATACGCGTGCTCAAAATATGACTGCTTGCGGAATTAAACGCGCGGAGAGCTACGAGCTGTAGCATTACATTAGGCCCTATTCCCGACGCCCCACCGCAGACAAGGAAATGATTTATGAATTACGCTCATAGAGCTGAGTAGACCTCGTGAATACAATAAATTCTAGGCCAAATAAATTTTTTGCTGGCTCCACTTCCTGCAAAGCACTTTGCTGTGCGTCTGTCTGCTACGAGCTAGCTCGAATGGCAACTATCATGATTTGGTAGCATTTTATGCCGATTTTTCTTTCTATGCAACCTAATTTGCCTACTCTACTGTCTAGACTGAGTAGGATGAATAGCTTGAATCGTTTTTTATAAAACGTGTCGATTCGACAGCTAATAATTCTACTAAGAGTAGACAAGTTCGCTTTTTCATGTTAGTGGCTTTTTTGTTGTAAGTGTGCGTCCCTAAAGTGCCCCTCTATTGTCCATCAATTCGCTTACTCTAACTAATAAAATTCCCTAAGCAATCTCTTAAGCCTTGTCATGCATCCCAAAAAAGTAATTAAATTACTTTTTCAAAGCACATAGCTTCGTATGAAAAAGGCAACTCAGAAAAAATCTATGTTAAGCGAGATTGCACGATAAAAAAATTATTGGAGTGTTTATTTGCTCAAAAAGCACCAAATTCATGTTTGCTTCAAAACGATCCTTCACAAGGAGCAAGAAGAGGGGGAGTCAAGATGAAATAAAATCAAGTCAAGCAGCGATCCAAATTGGCCAATGCAAATATAGGAAAGCAAGTCAAAGTGAATCTGGTTTAGCAGCTATGGATGGGCGCTGGGACTGTGCATACATTAGATAGCTGGCACAAACAAACCAAAGAAATGTCTCGGGTCTGATTAGGATAAACAAATCTTGTGATCGCTTTAATACCCAGAAGAAGAAAGCCGAATCCGAGAGAGAGAGAGAGACCCGGCACCGCTATATCGAGGGAGACGCAGGAAGTTGAAGGGGATTTTTAGATGTTTTTTTCTCGCGTTAAACGGATTATATAGGCCAATCGAACTTGAATCCCTAAATAGATTTTGGGAACCAGGCTGGATTTGAAATGCTGGGTTAACCTAACTCAATTGTGGGGTACTTCTACATGTCTCTTGATTGGTAGGTCTGCACTATTTAAAGAAAAACTAGATCCTCTGCGATTTTTTGTGCTAAGGCCCTCACAGGCACAGAACGAGAGAGAATTAAACAGTATGGTACGGATTAAGGCAGGATTTGGGATTTGGTTTCGGGAATCTAATTTTGAAATCAGAAAATTAGGATTTAGGATGTAAGGTCGATGGGTAGAGAGAGGATCAGGTATTTTTTCTGAGGATAAAGATCCAGGATCAACTATTGCATATCTCCCAATGTTCGAAGATCTAATATCATTCATTAATTTATGATCAAGGTTCTGGATTCGAGTATAGGTGACAGTAAGAGAAGAAAATTAAAGAGAGAATCACAGTCATAGATTGAGTATCGGTGATAGTGATAATAGGTCTGCATGGAATAGAGGATTATTGACTCTGGTGGAGGATCTGGAATCAAAGATTGGGGATCTGTGCGATCTGTACAATCTGGTCTAGGATTCTCTTCCGTCTGTTAATGCAGACAGGTCTTCGAATTTTTCTGCGTTGAATCGTCAGTTAAGTCCGAGGAACTTAGAAAGGGAATGTCATGCAAGCCGCTTTGTGGTTGCGCAGTGCTTTGCGATACCCTATCGCAGCAGTGACTAAGAGCAATCCATCAAAATTGGTGTTCCAATAGTAGTTTCTTCGACCTATACGCTCACTGTCTGTCCGTCCAGTCTGCGTCCGTCTGAATTTCTCTAGCTGGCGCTTCAGACTTATTTCTAATTTTGTTTGTCAGGACTATTCGAAAGGCAAAAAGCCGAACCAGCAACAATCCCATTTGTAGTGTAACTCCTCCCAATGTTATGTATATTGCTTATGCTATATTGAAACACTCTTGCCTCAGATTTATCGCCTCAATCACAAAGCCCAAACATGTTTTTCATTGTATGCTTGAAAAGAGGAAAAGTGATCATAAGGATGACAAGGCGGTAGGCAGAAAGCGGATTAATACGCATCCACGACCCACATAAAAAGGAAATGATTTGCCACATAAATTGGCCGTACGTCTTGAAGTAATTTTATGTTTTCACATTTCCAATAGCAGTTTGCGCCGCTGAGTCAAGCCAATAAAGAATGGCTGATAAAATCATAATTCTATACTGCACCTGGTCATTTGTGTCACTCCCTGACTCGTTTCTACTCTATGCAAATATAAACAATATTTTATTTTATACTGGTACAAACCTCACACTTTCTTTTTCACCCTATTTCCTCTCCACTATACATCTAACTTGATCAGCCAGCTCCTCGCTCCACCTCCACTTTACCCCATTCTCTTCGCCACCTTATGCCTCAAGCACATTTCTCTCAGTACGTCTCCGTCTTTCTGTCTGCCTGTCTCTCTATTTGTATTTCTGTCTGTATTTCTGTCTGTCTGTCTGTCTGTCTGTCTGTCTGTCTGTCTGTCTGTCTGTCTGTCTGTCTACCCCCCTTTTTTCTTCCTTTTAAGCACCGACAGTGAATGAAGCAGTCTTATCATTCTGTTATTTTGTTCAGTTTGCAAAGCCTAAACACGCAGCTTATAGCTTAGTCTGCGATAACAGAACATCACGGATGTCTGACTGATTCATTCTGCATTCATACAGCTTTGCATAGTTTGGGGGCTAGCGAGGGTGTGGCGGTGAAAGTTGCGACAAATATCCCCTCTTCAGTGGCCCCTCCCCCGGTGTCTCAGTTGACACGGCCGGTGGTGACAAGGGATTACACAGGCAGGCGTGCACAGTCCAACCCATCATATTTTCCTGTTGCTATGCTGGGAATAAGGAATACAAAAGACAGAGCATATAGCCAGCGCGAAGCGACGGGGAATCGCGTCGTGTGTTTTTTTTGACAGCGAAATCGGTGCGACTGCAAAAGATGACAAATCGTTTTCCCCGAAAGCTTTCGGGTCTTTGTGCCGCTATTCCGCGGGTGGGAGAGGGTGGTGCAGTTTGTTTGGCTTTTGTTAGCTGGTCCTCTTCTGGAGATTCAAAATGTTGATCAGCGAAAATTCTGACAAATAGTTCGCGCTATGCATTCAAACATAGATTATATTAGATGGTACAAATCCTTAGCTAACCATGCAAGAAGCAAAATGTCCGTCCGAAAGTATAAGCTCTTACTGCAATTAAGGGAATTACCAACAGAATTGTTAAACCGCCGATTTTGCAAGACTTACAAGCTAATAAGCATCGAGTTCATAAAAAGTCATTTGCCGCAAACTGACTTTAAAAAAATTTGAATAAGAACCAAGCCATCATCATGCAAGCTGCACAAGCGGTCGCAGTTGTCGTTGTAAATTTGTAACTCTTTAAAGTAAGTATTGCATTCTCCTGGGCGCGACCCCCAGTAAAAACTAATTTACAATAACCTGCAGCCACTGGGAAAGCTGACAATTAAAATTCCTTGATGCCGCGCCACCATGAATAACTTTCTGTGATTTGCGATTCTTATTGGGAATAACTGGGAAGAATCCTCCTTCCTCAAATAAGTGCAGCGTCTTTTTAAAAAATAATGAAATGTTAGACAATTGCAGATAAATTTTAGAGATTTACCAATGACCTAACATCCACGAGGATCCCGGAAGGAATCCAGGAACTGGGTTTAATACATATATAGGATTCATGAATTTATTGACATATTGGATGGTGATCAGGGATCTGGGATCTTGAATATGGGATGAGGGGATCCTGGATATAAGATTCGGGACCGAGGATCAGGGATTTTTGATCTAGGATTTAAAAGTGTACTGGATTAAGGAAGTTGTAGCCCAGTGGCTAGGCCCTCTGCCTTATGACCAGAAGGTCGTGGGTTCGAGCTCCAGCTCTGGGAGACAAATAGCGCCATTGAGCAAGGCAATTAATCCCGC
Source organism: Macrostomum cliftonense (assembly GCA_950096795.1). Classification (NCBI taxonomy): domain Eukaryota; kingdom Metazoa; phylum Platyhelminthes; family Macrostomidae; genus Macrostomum; species Macrostomum cliftonense. The sequence continues at coordinate 121,845 of CATNEM010000100.1, read as the reverse complement.
ATTGCTTGAGTCCACCACGCTGACATCGGGTACCAGTTTGATTTGAACTGGGTGAATCTACTGTGGGTGTTACAGCCCCTCCAGCCTGTCAGGACTGAGCAGCTGTACACAGCCGTCAGATGCGCCGCAAAACTAGCCGCGGCTGTGTCGTCGGCTGTACATCTGGTCGAAATTTCGGGTGTCTAAGTTTATTATTATTTTTTATTGTTGAGATTTAGGGTCAAAAGAGATGTATTTGGGACTTAAAAAAGAATTTTAGGCAGCAACAATAAGTTCTAATAATCAGTGAAAGTGTAGTACAGCACTGAGTTATCATTTGGCAAGCAATTGGTGAATCATTTATTCTAGTATTGCATAGCAGAACAGCCCTGAGTAATCACAGGCCAATCAATAGCTCGTCAAAGAATCAGCGTTAACTGCTTGTGTCAGATGAGGATTACGCTGATCCCAGTTCTAGATCAGAAAAATTTGGCGCAAGAGCCAAACCACAAGACCTAGAACGTTAGAAGCGTTTAGATCCTTGGGAGACTTCTAGGAGTAGAAATTACAGTAGAATTAAAATTAGCCATGTTTTGGGATACCACATCGTACTCGTGCATACAACGAACAAGTAAATCAGAGGAGATATAACTTGTGTAAATCTTTCTCAAGGCAGACAAAGTCACCAATAAACAGTTGTGGTTTGTCCCTTTTATGACGCCATGAGCTCTATGGGGAAAATGATCAGCGGAGGTCTTGAGCTACCGACTAACCAAGCCTTAATGTCTATCAATGTCACTTTTTATGTCCTTGTAGACAGGGTCAGGAAATCTTCTAGGAATAAATGATCATAAATGATCATTTTTAAAGGCATAAATGATCATTTTTATTTCAGCGCATCGATGGATAGAAGAGGCCATCCGTCCTTGAATTCTGAACTGAATGTTCCTGTGTATCTGACTATCTCAGGCGCATGATTTACAACCAATTGACAAGGACAAGTTTACTTGATTAATAAATTATTGATTTAACTGTCAGCTTGGTATAATTTGACTTAGCAGTCCCATGTAGCTATAGCTACCAATGTTAGCCTTTTTCAGATGATTTGCTTATAAACACTATTATAAACAGCAATTATGGAAGTTAAGGGATTTTCTGAAGATGAAAATATGACCGATTTAAGGTTTGTGAGTATAAGGATATGCGAAGTTTTTTCAGGGGGGGAGTTCAAAACGTGTGTGTGTGGGAGAATGAATGAGTAAGGAAAGTGTGACTCGAATAGTGGCAATCCCCGAATAGGACATTCTAGGAGGGGAAAGCCAGGATGACGGGCAAGGGTCGGAGGAATTCTGGCAAGAGGAGAATTATCCTAAACAAACTAAGTCCGCGGGGACGCGCACGGAGAGGGAAGGATGACTAACAGTTTTTTTTTCAAGCCTTCGAAATTAGTGTATGGTCCAGCGAGCGAGCTAAAATACTTATTTAATATCATAGGATGCATGGCATTTGCCACCGCTATAGTAACAGTAAATCAAACAGTGAGCAAACATTGATGTCACTAAATAGTTTCTACTTTCTAAGCTTAGTATCGGCTTTAAGATACAATTTGATCCGTGAGATCCCCTTTCTGATCGCAAATCCCACATCACTTTTTACTCGAATTACATCTTCGCTTTCTTGTCAAAATTCAATTATTATTGGATTCCACTTTATTCCAGATCCCTAAGTAGATTCCCCAATAGATCCAGTATTCCAGGTCACAAACTCAACTCCCAGATTCGAAATTCAAATTTCAGACACCAATTTTAAATCCCTTATTCGCCAGATCCTATTTTATTAATTACAATATCTAGAGAAAAATCCTACATTCCTATAATATCGATAATTGTAATTAAAACAAAGAGCGCAATAATCAAAACTGAAAATTTGCCTTTTAAATGCATAAAATCAATTGTAAAATGAAATAAAACTTAGCACCCTATTTGCAGTTGAAAAACGCCCTATGGGCCTGGGCGATCTACATTGATATATGATACTCAAAACTTATGCAATTGATTTATCGGCAGTCGTAAATTATATGTCTACAATAACTAATGTTTGATGGGGCCACAATTGTCTCTGGCATGCAGTTTTAATAAATGAGGGTGTGCTACATAGGATAGAGGATTAGGGGTTAGTGATGATAGTGATCAGTTTCAGGATGAGCGAACAACTAACTTCCAACTGTGAAATATGTGGGTTTGGTTGGACTGCTGGGTGGTTTGGGTGGTGCTTGTTCAGCTGCCCAACTCAATAATACATTGGCTCAGTGGCTCCTAAAGTGAACGTCATTAATCACTGACTTACACACAACAAACACACACACACATGCTCAGTTCAAAGGGGAGCCCTCCGTGTGTGTGCTCAATGCGACCCCCTTCACTTCCCGATAGCCCTGCCAGGCCTTAGCTGACAAAAAGACTCCCAAGGCTTTTTGACACATTATATACACTATAGCATGCGTATTGAGTGTGAGGGGCCAGAACAGTTTGACTTATTGCATGGCGGGGCAGCCTGCATTACATAGATCAGGTCTCCGTGGGCATGGAGTCGGCGCGGTCAAAAAAAAATAGAGACGATTTCATTCATTCAGAGCGGCGGAAGGCATTGAAGTCAAAGAGTGTGTTAGAATAGACTGAGGCTTAGGATTGAGGGGGGCTAAAATACCGTGAGCTGACAATTCCCAACGGGAGCAGTGAGGATCGGCAATGCTTTCTATATGATATAAAATTAGTGAGTGAGTGAGCGGTGAGACAGTGAGTTGTTTCAAGGGGTGGGCTACTTGAAGCATTGTATGCCCATGCGTAACAAGAGGGACCTTGTAGATCCAAAAGCACCCAATTGTTATACTCGTAGAAAATCAAGGAGGGCGACTGAACAAAGTATGATGATAAATGAGGGATGAGTGGGACCGAGGGAAGACGGGAGAAAGGGGAGACAAACAAGAGAGAAACTAGGAAGAGGGGAGTATGGGAGATGCGGGAGAGATAGAAAAATACGGGATAAGAGGGCAGAGATAAGATGTGATGAGACAGACAACAGAGATAGGAAAATAAGAACATGCGATGACAAAGAGCGATAACAAATACTTGCCATGACAATCCTATATTTCTGTTTTTAATCGCGTATTATATAATCAACACTAATTTGGATGGATTGGAGTATTTTTTCTAAGTAAAAAAGAGTCAAAAAATTATTACTCATCATCGGGAATTTTTCCCTTGAGTAAAACTGTCAAGGCATTGTCTCTTTTCCAGCTCAGAACTGTACAAAGTGAAGCGTCATGCTCCTGAACTCAAGCAGCTCAAATCAGTTAGCAAATCAATAAGCTGTGAAATATTTTGCTAATAAAATTCAACTAATTAACTATATTGAGCACAGTGCGAGCTGTTTTCCATATAGTTAAACCACTTGACGAGGGGATTCTGTGCCTAAAGTGTAGTCCTGATAATCAATCGGAGCCAGAATATCTCAGATACGAGACTGATAGAAGAATTCATTCCATTAAATAAACAGATTGACAGTTTCTTTTATCGTTCTAATTTATAAATTGATTCGATAAGTATAACACTCCGCCAGTAATATCTCTTGGGGATTTTTTTCCAAAAGAAGAGGGGAGAGTTTACAGGGCATAAGAAAGAGCTGAGAGGAAGAGGTGACTAGGCATTTGCCGGGGGAAGTCGGACAGCAATCAAAAGGCAAACAAGCGTACAGAACTATCGGAAACAGAAAGGTTTGGGTGCAGCATTATAACAGTTAGGGATTTCATTCTCTACGACAGGAGCTTATATATGCTCGTAGATATCACATTGCTTAATTTCTTTTGTTCTGTTGGTGACAGTGACAGCTCAGTATGAGCTTTAGCTCAGGTAGGGTTATATTTTAAACGACAGAAAGCCTACATAGCAATGAATGACAAATCGTTGGTAGACGCTAGACAGAAGTTACCGACAAAAGAAAGAAAACAGACAAAGCCGATTAACCGTTCTACCCAGTCCATTCTTGTCCGTCTCTGGGAGAAGCCCTTAATATCAATAATAATAAGCTCGTCTCTTTTGAAGCCTCCGCCGCAAATTTCACACACACGCTCACAAACACACAACAAACGCTGCTCCATCGGAATAAGAATTTTTTGGTTCATTTTTTTACCCGAACCCACCCCTGCAAAATAGACATACAATATAAGAGCGGCCTTTCTCATTCGAGCCATTGAAGCTCTATACACTATACGAGCTACTAAATAGACTAAAAATTTCTAAAGCATTGACAGTTAGTGGGTGCAGTGTTTAAACCCAAACTGAACCCTATATATAACATACGCAAGATAAATATGCGCAAGAGACCTAAAGAGAAGGAGGGCTTTGCATGGGGTTTAACAGTGTAATCAATCTTCTACTATTGAGTTATTTATTGAAAGCCAAGGCTCAAAGCTGCAATGCTATTATAGCATGCCAAATGTGAGCGGCTTGGCTCAAAAAGCCATACCGCCGTGACAGCAGCCACTATTTTTTAGGCAACGCACACTCTCCTCTGCAACTCACAAATAAATATGGCATAGCTGGAAACTGTCAGCGATAGCAAATTAATCTATTTAAAAAAATTATCTTAACTTATTCTGAATGCTGTACCCATAAATCTCATAATTAGCAGAAGAAACGCTGCTGTAAAATCAAATCGATGCTCATTTAAAAAAAATTATAATCGCCTGGATCCTAAGACGTTTCTTAGAAAATTAAACAACACCCTGGGTTTATTTTTTGTGCTATAGGGATGCTATAGCATCTTGACTTTGAGAATCGCATCCTGAAATTTGATATAGGATGCGATTTCGCATCCTGATTTTTTAATTCTTTACAATAAAAGACCTTTTAATTGAGACTTTAAAAAATTGCATCCTAAACCCTGAAATCGCATTCTAAAATTAAGAGCATGATGCGATTTTGCATCCTGTGCCCAGTGAAAAAATAAACCCAGGCAACACCGGACTCTAAATAAATCGCATGTTTGTTTTACTTTTGATCTTCCACAGACGGTGTTGATTCAGTCTAGTTTAGAAGAGTTATTTTATTAGTCGCAGCTGATGATTATCACCGTTTTCATTATTGGGGCATACTTTTTGGTTTACAATCTAAGCCATCCTATAATTAGCCATAAACATCTAAACATCTTGCCTGAATTCCACCAATGCTACGACTAAATGGCGTGGATATTGGTGTCAAATTTCATGAATGCATCGTTACATACAAAATAGCAGAAAAACGGGCAATATTCTGAGTGCCTTGTATTGTAAGATAACGAAACTATTATTATAACGAAAACCGCCTATGAAATTTCGGAGTATATTAAAATCTCTAGATTAATAAATCAACAGGACGCACAGTAAGCAAAGCAAATTAAACTCACCTAGGGGCACGAAGATCACCATTAGAAGTGTCCAAAAGTAACTGAGCAATGCCATTGCTGTATTTTTTAGTGTAGGACGCTTACGCAGAGATAAACTGCCTCTGCTAACTGCTATTAGATTGGAGTCGGTTATCAGTAGTTCCTTAGTTTGGCTCGATTTCTTCGCGTCTTGCTTTTCTTGTGTCTTCTGGTATTATTGATAGCAGTAGCAGCGTGGCGTCCTTCGACTCTAAATTTCCTAATCGTTCCTTATCTCTGTTAATTAGGGTTGCTCGCTTAAATTAAATCTCTTCGCTTTGTTCTTTGCTTTATTCGTTGACGCAAACTGAGCATGAGAAAAATAGATTAATGACAAACCTGAACAATAAAAAAATCTGAATTTAAAGCGGTACACACTACACAGTGCACAGTGTGGTGTGATTTAAGTTAAGAGAAAAAGGGGACAAGGATTCGTAAGGGAAAGAATAAGGCTTCAAGTTAGATAAGGGACCGGCCTACTCTGGGACGGGGGTCAGACTGGTATTTAATAGATTGGAGGGTTGACCCTCTCTCTCCCCATCCACCCCAGCCTTAAAAACGGTTGAACAGTTAGGGTTTTCCTATCCTTAATTTAAGCCCCCCTCCACCACACAAATGCCTCGTCGCTTTTGATTGGTCCGCGGATCGCGCCAGACAGTTTTATTTCAATTGCAAAGGCCTCCTTGTTGAGTAATTAAGTGTGTAAATAGTATAATTACTATAATATTCTTCCTGTTCGTACAGCTCTAATGTGCCCTACGTCAACTAACCCGAGACGACTAATGTGCACATCAGACTCAGACACGCGCCGCAAGGGTACAATTCATTCTTAAGCATACTTAAAACATTGCCTTTCAAACTGTATTATTCATTCTTTCAAGCTTCAAATAACTTCAGACACGAATAAGATTAGTATAAAGCGGTATAATACGCTCGTAAGTATAACAATCAGATCCCAAGCTTCTGACATTTTGTAGCCAAAGTTATTTCAGATTCAGAGAAAACTTTCAGAAAAACAACTTCTGACTTGAGAGTGAGAGTGGGGACTGCCTGTGTCACATGATACCACACCACGCCTGCTGGCAAATTGTAACGGAAAACTGTATAATAGATTAGTCAGCTGGGTTAATACTTAATACAGAATTAGTTTTTTGGCTCAAGCCGCAACAAATGCAGAATAAAGACTGAAGAGCGATGATGCACTACTGAACCCACCGATAGCTTGCTGACTCGACGAGCCTATCGAAGTAGCGAACTGTCTCGCGAAGTTGCCTCAGTAATATCCATCGTATAGGTCGCATTGATTCTACAGCAAGAGTGAGAGCAAAGAAAATAAACAATCGCTTAATTTCTATAACAACTTAAAGAACCCACCGCTTCATGGTTTTCAGCGTTGTTTCAGCTATATATCAATTTTACAAAAAGCTCCAAACTTCTCCAAGCAAAAAAGTGGATGCTATATCGCATTTGTTTGTGAAAGGTTCAAATAGTTTTAGGCGTTCACTAACTACCCGTATCTACTAGTTGCAATGGTTCAAAAATATCCCGCTTTTCCTGCAAAAATTTTCCTAACAGGCATAACTATGCATTATTACCCCAGCACTTCCCTTCTTTTTGAAAGTTTTGGGATTATTCAGATCGGCAATAGGCCAGGGAAGGGAAACCCTCTTCGAACGGCAGTTTTAGGCAGGTGCCACTGCACCCTTTCCCCCACAAGCCGCCTCGGTCATCCATCACGCAGTTCCTCCAGGAGGGGCTAATTAATACACGGCGGGAGCGCCAGCTGGGAATTGGCTATTGGGGGGAGGAGGCGGAGGTTGGGGAATTTTGGAGAGCTTGACACACACACACACACACACACACAGTGCTGGATGACGGGTTCCGCTTGCTTATAATAAGCCAGGGGAATAAAGGGCGATGCCGATATGATGCGAAGGTGAGGCTAGCCGCCGAAACAATCCATCTGAACGCGAGCCAGACGGAGGGAGAAACCAGCTATAATATATAGGAATTTTCAGGGGGGATTGGGGTAGAATTTGTGAGACGGATGGGAAGATTTGGCAACGGGAGGCAATCCGTCATCATGTCGGAGAGAGCAAGCGAGAAAGAGAAAGATCGAACACAATACCCTACATGGGAGACGGACCCACATATAATAATAGGGACCCGGGCAAGCATACAGCATGGGACCAATATCTTCCGAATTTCGTAGATTCGTTGATTATCGGTGGGAATTGAAATTCTCAATCGGCATCAATGCGAAGATTCGGCGCCAACTGTCAATAAAGCTTTCACGATGTACTATCATGGAATGCAGAAATTTGAAATCGTGCCATTTTTATATTCTTAGAAATCGATTTTTGCACCAGTCACATCGGAATAAATCAGAATAAGCACTAAACTATTAAGAAGTTTTTAGTCAACACTTTCACAATATAATACAAGTACAAAAACTATACACCAAAAACAATAAAAGCTGCTTAATAAACAGAAGAAAATTTTAGAAATATTGTCTTTGTCTGGCCTCTACAAAATTCGAACACAATTTCCGACTTGAAAAACGTGCCTTATTTCAATTTGAATCAGATTAACGCTGTTAGGATTGAGGATTAGTTTATCAATCTTGAATAAGGTAATCCGGATCAGTTCCTTGAGCAGTTTTTCCCGGGTAGGATTTCAAAATATCCCAAACCGAATGCAGACCAGACGCACTATTATTTCTTTATTGTACAGACAGACTTTTACAGGCAACAAGGTTAGAAAGAAATGAGATTGTTGTCCCACAGCCTCGATATATATCTTGAAATTCGGGAATTTTTTGATAATTTTTCTACACACGATATTTTTTCAAAACGATTCTCAGTGCTACTTATAACTTGAGCCCTGGAAATTGTATCTCATTTTCGAAAGTTATCAATGGCGTTACAGTTCTAAACTGAAAATCCAAGTTGCAGATTGATTAATTTAGAAGCCAAACATTCTCTACTGCTAATTATTAATTCCTAATAAACGAGATTGACCAGATCCCCTTCATACATGCCCTGTTCATCAATCAACCAGTTGGATAGTTGATTCCTTTTTCGCCTTTGATCCGTAGCTCTTGATAAACCGCTACTCCAAACACTGCGGGATGTGTTTAGCATGGGATATTTCAAATGGCCCTGTTCATTTGCTCTTCAATCTTCGTGCCCCCTAAACCAACCCCCCTCCTCCATGCAGACCCCGAGCCCAAAATGCCACTGTCTATAGATGCATAAGTTTTGATTAATTGCTTGCTTAGCGGGCTGAAGCGGGGGGGGGGCGGTAGGCTTACCTTCTGGTTACCAAAATTTTCCCCCAGCGAGGAATTTATTCGGAGGGGGGCAAGAAGATCTCCCATGGGAAAGCAAAGGAAAGACTAATCTGATCCTATGAAAGGAAGAGAAGTTAGTTCGTTAATGATACGGCCAAAACTTAAGCTAGTTTTATTGCCTATTTGATTGAGCACCAAGAAAAACTTTCAAATTTTTTAAAGATCCGTTTATCATTTTAGTCTCTAGATTTTACATACGCAGCTAAAGATGTTGCTTTTATAAACAACTTAATAACCTATTCATCAGACATTAGATATGCTCACAGTCTCGATGATCATTGTGTCACAGACTGTTGAGTCAGCTCTGACTATCCATAAATGATCAGTGTGTCACAGACTGTTGAGTCAGCTCTGACTATCCATAAATTATCATTGTCACAGACTGTTGAGTCAGCTCTGAATATCCATAAATTATCATTGTCACAGACTGTTGAGTCAGCTCTGACTATCCATAAATTATCATTGTCACAGACTGTTGAGTCAGCTCTGACTATCCATAAATGATCAGTGTGTCACAGACTGTTGAGTCAGCTCTGACTATCCATAAATGATCACTGTGTCACAGACTGTTGAGTCAGCTCTGACTATCCATAAATGATCACTGTGTCACAGACTGTTGAGTCAGCTCTGACTATCCATAAATTATCATTGTCACAGACTGTTGAGTCAGCTCTGACTATCCATAAATTATCATTGTCACAGACTGTTGAGTCAGCTCTGACTATCCATAAATGATCAGTGTGTCACAGACTGTTGAGTCAGCTCTGACTATCCATAAATGATCAGTGTGTCACAGACTGTTGAGTCAGCTCTGACTATCCATAAATGATCAGTGTGTCACAGACTGTTGAGTCAGCTCTGACTATCCATAAATGATCAGTGTGTCACAGACTGTTGAGTCAGCTCTGACTATCCAGAGATGATCAGTGTCATAGACTGTTGAGTCAGCTCTGACTATCCATAAATGATCACTGTGTCACAGACTGTTGAGTCAGCTCTGAATATCCATAAATGATCACTGTGTCACAGACTGTTGAGTCAGCTCTGACTATCCATAAATTATCATTGTCACAGACTGTTGAGTCAGCTCTGACTATCCAGAGATGATCAGTGTCATAGACTGTTGAGTCAGCTCTGACTATCCATAAATGATCACTGTGTCACAGACTGTTGAGTCAGCTCTGACTATCCATAAATGATCACTGTGTCACAGACTGTTGAGTCAGCTCTGACTATCCATAAATTATCATTGTCACAGACTGTTGAGTCAGCTCTGACTATCCATAAATTATCATTGTCACAGACTGTTGAGTCAGCTCTGACTATCCATAAATGATCAGTGTATCACAGACTGTTGAGTCAGCTCTGACTATCCATAAATGATCACTGTGTCACAGACTGTTGAGTCAGCTCTGACTATCCATAAATGATCACTGTGTCACAGACTGTTGAGTGAGCTCTAACTATCCATAAATTATCATTGTCACAGACTGTTGAGTCAGCTCTGACTATCCATAAATGATTAGTGTCACAAGGCTGTTGAGTCAGCTCTGACTATCCATAAATGATCAGTGTGTCACAGACTGTTGAGTCAGCTCTGACTATCCATAAATGATCACTGTGTCACAGACTGTTGAGTCAGCTCTGACTATCCATAAATGATCACTGTGTCACAGACTGTTGAGTCAGCTCTGACTATCCAGAGATGATCAGTGTCATAGACTGTTGAGTCAGCTCTGACTATCCATAAATGATCAGTGTGTCACAGACTGTTGAGTCAGCTCTGACTATCCATAAATGATCACTGTGTCACACGCTGTTGAGTCAGCTCTGACTATCCATAAATGATCACTGTGTCACAGACTGTTGAGTCAGCTCTGACTATCCATAAATGATCACTGTGTCACAGACTGTTGAGTCAGCTCTGAATATCCATAAATGATCACTGTGTCACAGACTGTTGAGTCAGCTCTGACTATCCATAAATGATCAGTGTGTCACAGACTGTTGAGTCAGCTCTGACTATCCATAAATGATCAGTGTGTCACAGACTGTTGAGTCAGCTCTGACTATCCAGAGATGATCAGTGTGTCACAGACTGTTGAGTCAGCTCTGACTATCCAGAGATGATCAGTGTCATAGACTGTTGAGTCAGCTCTGACTATCCATAAATGATCAGTGTGCCACAGACTGTTGAGTCAGCTCTGACTATCCATAAATGATCACTGTGTCACACGCTGTTCAGTCAGCTCTGGCTATCCATAAATGATCGCTGTGTCACAGACTGTTGAGTCAGCTCTGACTATCCATAAATGATTAGTGTCACAAGGCTGTTGAGTCAGCTCTGACTATCCATAAATGATCACTGTGTCACACGCTGTTCAGTCAGCTCTGGCTATCCATAAATGATCGCTGTGTCACAGACTGTTGAATCAGCTCTGACTATCCATAAATGATCACTGTGTCACAGACTGTTGAGTCAGCTCTGACTATCCATAAATGATCAGTGTGTCACAGACTGTTGAGTCAGCTCTGACTATCCATAAATGATCACTGTGTCACAGACTGTTGAATCAGCTCTGACTATCCATAAATGATCACTGCATCACAGACTGTTGAGTCAGCTCTGACTATCCATAAATGATTAGTGTCACAAGGCTGTTGAGTCAGCTCTGACTATCCATAAATGATCACTGTGTCACAAGACTGTTGAGTCAGCTCTGACTATCCATAAATGATCAGTGTCACAGACTTTTGACATTGGATAGTACAGCATATTCACCATGGAATAAGATTAATTCTGTTGTGAATAGTCAAAGTTTTCTAAGCCTGAGCTTATTTAGCTAACGGTTTTCACGTCCAGCAGAGAAATCTAACTGTCCCTGTGGCATATTTAATCTAGCAGAGAACTGATTTGCATAGATTGCCGTTTCAATTAATAAATGCTTCAGCTGAGTTCCGAAAGAAAATCTTTGTTACGTAACTATTCGTAAATTAAGCTGTGAGAGAGAGAAACACTCAATGTTACGGTTCCTACGGTATTATGAAAATGTGGCATGCAAATTATCAATTCATTGAACCGTCTTAATTTAGAGTGACCTGCTGTTGTTTATTATATTTTGGGACCACTGCACTGGCCCGAGAAACTTTAGGTAAGCCAGTGGCGCGTGCCCGTAAATGACCCCTGCTGAACGAAAAAGTTGTTTATACTCCATTCATTTCTTCTGGCCCGCGAATATTTTTTAGGAAAATTTGACCATGAGTTCTCCAGGAATTCTTTAATTGCTTGCAGTTCCTTCTTAGCGTTGGTTTTCGAAAATTACTGACTTACTTACTGGCGATTATTCTAAGATGGTCTACAGTGACTATCGTGAAATCGTCCACGGCGATTGACTTCGGATTTTCTTCGGCGATTCTCTTTAGGTTGTCTACGGCGATTCTTTTGAGATTGTCTACGGCGATTCTCTTGAGATTGTCTACGGCGATTCTCTTTAGATTGTCTACGGCGATTCTTTTCAGTTTGTCTACAGCGATTCTCTTGAGATTGTCTACGGCGATTCTCTTGAGATTGTCTACGGCGATTCTCTTTAGATTGTCTACGGCGATTCTCTTGAGATTGTCTACGGCGATTCTTTTGAGATTGTCTACGGCGATTCTCTTGAAATCGTCAAGGGCGATTCTCTTCAATTTGTGTACGGTCGAGAAGAAGGTTGCAAAGAGATCCAGAAGCTAATAACGGCGTTTGTCTCATGTGAAAAATAGAGGATTTATACTATACTTCGAAGATCAGGCGCGAATAGAAAATTTATCAAAAGCGTGTGAAAAAAGGCTGCTTTTTCCCAGGTGAATTCCTCGAAAAAGTCGGTAGCTTGCCACACAGCTGTCAGCATAGAAAGGGCTATTATGTAATGATTGTCGTCGGGATGAAGGAGAACGATACCTTCGGGACGGATGATGACGGGGAGAAGAGCGAACATTGTTTGTCTTTGTCGCCATGCTTCGTGCGTGCCATTCTGCAAATGTTACGCAGTCTTTGTGCTATGGACAAAGATTTATAGATCGCGCAAAAGTTGTGTACAAAGCGGGCTCTGACGTTCATCAATTCAGTGACGCAACAGTACGGACTGCCCACTTTGCTGCCTTGATGGGAATCGGCAAGGGGGCCGGATGGGAAAATCAGTGCCCGTGTATCCAACGTGCTGACATGGCGCCCTCACTTGAGGGATCCGTCTGAAGTGAAAGGGAGATTGTAACAGGCAGAAAAAAAGAGCGAGCCATAGCGAAAGTGGCTGAAACCAGCTGCCATCACTAGCAACGCATGCTTATGATTTTCTACGGGTTGTGGCTCAGTCTGCTGTGGAATTCGGCTAATTGGCAATACGCAAGGTAAAATGTGTACACCGATACTGTTTTCCAAATAATTATTTTTTAAACAAAAGACAGACAGACAGATAGATAGATGATAGATAGATAGATAGATAGATAGATAGATAGATAGATAGATAGATAGATAGATAGATAGATAGATAGATAGATAGATAGATAGATAGATAGATAGATAGATAGATAGATAGATAGATAGATAGATAGATAGATAGATAGATAGATAGATAAATAGATAGATAGATAGATAGATAGATAGATAGATAGATAGATAGATAGATAGATAGATAGATAGATAGATAGATAGATAGATAGATAGATAGATAGATAGATAGATAGATAGATAGATAGATAGATAGATAGATAGATAGATAGATAGATAGATAGATAGATATATAGATAGATAGATAGATAGATAGATAGATAGATAGATAGATAGATAGATAGATAGATAGATAGATAGATAGATAGATAGATAGATAGATAGATAGATAGATAGATAGATAGATAGATAGATAGATAGAAAATTAAAGTTCTTCCTATTCTAAAAATCTAGAATAGGAAGAACTTAAAAACAGAAACCTTAAAAATAGGTCCCTTAAGAGCCGAAAAATTTATCCCATGATACTTTGCGGGTCAGTTGGGTCGAAACGCAGGTTTAAGAAAACTGGATTTTCAATTTCAAGCTCCCCTGCTGGCATGGGCTGAAGTGGATCTTCTTGCAGCCCTTTGGCGGATGGGTGTCCGAAAGCAGAGAAGTCAGGCAAAGAAGTTCGGACAAAAAATTCGGCATTCCTTTGAAGCCCAACGCAGGAAAGAATGCTTCTGTCCTATTGCTTTCCGCTCTTGCAGCTGCAGCATCCCTGGAAAATCCATCCAGCAATCCCGGATCCCACGCCACCCTTGACATCCCTGACATGACAGAAACGTCAAGGGCCAGACGCGCGCACCAGAGGCAGCTCCGCCTTCCCCCACCAATTTAGGGAGGATTCGTTTTCCGCCTCGACCTGTGCGTTTGCTTGATCTTTTCTCCCGGGTCAGAATTTTCTGCCGTGTCTTCCACAAATTGCATTTTCGGCCCACTGGTCTCACCTCTATCTCTCGCATCTATTTTCCAGCCTCTTCTACCTTGTACTTCCTTCTCCTTCATCCTAATCTCGTTCTCATGTTG